>CM032229.1:66982500-67030000 GCA_019009955.1 Riptortus pedestris
AACACATTGACTGACTGTCGACAAAGGGACAATTTAGACATTCCACATGGCTTACAGGAACTATTGGCCGAAAACAGTGATTACATAGACTCAGTCATTAAACATCTAAGAGACATCAACATATATAACACACTATAATCTACAGAACACTCTTCACTTATTTCCTACATTAGCAGGGTGTATAAACTTTAATTTTATTTACTTTCTATTTAATTATTTTTTTTTATCCCTTTTCCTTATTTTTTTTTATTTATTTAATTTTTCTCCCCCCCCCTTTCTATAGTTACATTTTCATTTATATTATGTTCATTATCCTGATGTTTCCATATCGTACAATATCGTTTTCTTCATATAATGACCCTGGCACGCCAATAACCCGTTTCAAAAATTACCGTTTGCCATAGTTCACTCTTTTTCCGTTTGTTGTTGTTTGTATTTGTTTTTTTTTGGATTTCGCTTTTTTAATGACTCTTTAATAATGAGTAAATCGCCTGCGTTGCGGAACTCATTTAAATAAATAAATAAATAACATCATTTATAATTAATGAGTTTTACATGAAAAAAATTTAAAGCACAGAATACTTTGAAATAATCAAGGAGACTTTAAGGAGGATAATTACTAACTTCGCCACTGCTGAATGTATATGCGAAGAAAATGGCTTCAATTTACAAAGGTAGACTAATTATAAATTAGACTTAAAAGGAGCTTGAGTAGCTATAAAATTGGAAGATGAATTCGAGATTAAATTGCATATTGTGATTACATTGGATAATCAAAATTAATATACCAGAAATATACGTAATATGGCAGAAGCCACTCGGATAAGTGTCTTTGCCAATATAAATGTTTATATAATTTAAGTGGAATAAAAAGTAAAATTAACAATTAAATTATTAACATTAGCCGTTTGGTTAGGTTACATATAGTGAGATAAAGCTGGAGAGAACCGACAGATTTGTAACTTGACGTGAGAAACGGTTCCGCCCTGATAATTCTTGATATTGATTGATTGGCCCTCTCGTGCCAATAAGGATAACAAGATTTAGGCCCTTGAGCTGCCAAAAGTTCTTCTATTTTCTGCTTAAAATAAGTGTAGAACTTGTTAAAGTTCTGGCATGAGAGACATGCTACCTGGTTTGCCGTTTGCAAACATACAGCAGAGAACTCCCGAAACTTCAGCGCCCGCACAGCAACTACTGACTAGTAAAAGAAGACTATTGTACAAAACTTTCCAAGCACATCTTCTAAACGTCAAAAGAATTTGTGTAATGTGAAACACATGAAACGAGGAGTGGATTCCCGAAACCACTTTCGAAGAGGGGAGAAGTTAAGAGTCCCAATGGAATCCTTTGGGATCTTTATTGTAAAAGATCATTTTGAAAAGAAATATATGTTAGATATACTAGAGTCTAAACAATGATTTTTTGAAGGTACTACTTATTGCCTAAGTGTTGTCTTTTAGCAAATTTCCTTAAAGGAAAATCAGCTATTGAGGTTACACTCGTGAGACGATTATCTTCAAATGTCCATCGGGGGCTCAGGTTGGCCGTGTGAGTTAAGACGGTGGTCTTGAGCACACGGGGTAAACCTAGATTGGCGAGGTGAATTTCCGCTCCGGGCAATAGGAATTTATTTAGTGACGGATTCATTAAATAAATTCCTCAGTTCCACCCTGGCTAGAAAAAGGTGGTAACCTGCAGATTACTCGCCCCAATTAGCCATAGTAGCATAAAGTGGACGTAAATAAATAATAATAAAAAAATGTCCATCGATCCTAACTAGGTGACGAAAATGACATTCCATTTAAATTTGTCTGTTACTAGTGAACGTAATTTATATTTTATCGTTTCCTAACTCGTTTCAAATAAATATAAAGATCAAGTTAACAAATGGAATCAAACGAGGATGGAAGGGGAATGTAGAAGAAGGCGACATAAAAATTCTAAATATTTTCTACATCTACCCCTTCTCTCAGTAAACTGAAGGTAGGGGTAGACATACACCCAATAATTCAGCCGTTTAACCCCCCCCCTCCAATTAATTTAGAGAAATTCCAAATCCAATTAATTTGAAGAACTTTAGTTTATGAGTTACAGAGGCATATATTATGAGTGTTAGGATAGATTGGTGAATATATTTCTTCTAGCTGCTCCTCGGGATGGTCTGTCGAACAACTCTTACTCCCTTAGATCCTGTCTACTGGCAAACTGATAACAGACCGCCCTGCAGTGAGGCCTGTCAGTGTCAACTGGAAGAAACATGTTCCAGGTCTTCCTAGGATATTGCGTTTACTTTATTTTACTCCTTCCCCAAACCCACAGTCCTTGCTCAAAGAAAGCTTGAAATAATGCGATTCATGATGTACTGGTTTATTGCTAATATGAGAAAAGTAAGAGTAGGAGTTTACTGAAGGCAAAAAAGTAAAAAATACATCTATATTTGAGTCAGAGAAAAAATACTTTTAGAAACAATTGTAGAAGCTTAAATTTTCACCCCTCCACATTGGCATTGTAAAAGTTGTCAAAATTGCAAAATGCTTCTTATTTATAATTATTTTGCAATAGTGCTAACAAAATCGGTTTAGAAGCAGAGGTAGGAAAGCTCCTGCTTTACTACATCTACTTCTAAACCGTCTACTTTGCTTTAAAACCATGATCCTTCATGGTACTCCAATTACGGAAATACTCCCAGAATTTTTTTATCAACTGGGAAAAAGTTCCTAAAATTATAAAAGGAGAGAGAGAGAGAGAGAGAGAGAGAGAGAGAGAGAGAGAGAGAGAGAGAGAGAGAGAGAGAGAGAGAGGGAGGGAGAGAGGGAGAGAGAGAAGGAGGGGGAGAGATAGAGAGGGAGAGAGAGAGGGAGAGAGAGAGAGAGAGAGAGAGAGAGAGAGAGAGAGAGAGAGAGAGAGAGAGAGGGGGGAGAGAGAGGGAGAGAGAGAGAGAGAGAGGGGGGGGGAGAGAGAGAGAGGGATAGGGATAGGGAGAGGTAGATGGAGAGGGAAAGAGAGAGAGAGAGAGAGAGAGAGAGGGATAGTGATAGGGAAAGGGATAGAGATAGAGATAGCTGCTCTTTAAGTATGGACCCAAGAATCGTCAGACTACACAATGGGTTGCAGAAGTTGGACCAAAAGCCAGGGCTAAAGTTAAGGATGGGAGCATAAGAGTACCTAGGTCTTTTAACTATATTTGCTCGTGAATTTATAGATCAACCCAGATGCTTCAGATGTCAAAGATATGGCCATATTTCAAGTAAGTGTGAAAGCAAAAAGTCCGTCACGCAGGGGCTGCGTAAACTAAGCAGATTTCCCCTGTGAAGTTTTACAATAGAGAAATCTGCATACTGGTAACACAATACCACCGTGATTAGATATAGAGAAATCTTTCAGTTAATTAAAATAAATACCCAACTGAAACGGCTTCTGAATTGTAAGAATAATTTATATTTTAATAACTCAAATTTCAGTAGTCCAAGAACTAAAGAAGGGGGGGGGTGGCGGATGAACAAAACGTATTTGCATAAATCTCACAAAGTAAGGAAGGTAAGGTAAGGTTAAAAACGCCAGGTTAGAAGAAGCTCCGCCTGAGCCAAGAAATGACGAAGATGGCCGACATAATCCGAACTATACCCCACCACAGACTTCATAAAAATGCAAATATCTCGGTTAATATTAAAGATAGAGAATAAATGTATATAACAATATTTATAGTAAATTTAATTTGCAATAAGATTGATTCTATACAATTTTTCGATCCGATGCATAATAACGGAGATATTTTGAATTTTCGAAAATCCCCCCCTCTAAACCCCCCCTCCCTCTGGTCCGATTTCAGCCATTAACGAACTTGATCTGTCTTTTTACATAAAACGGTTAAATATCGAGTTTCGTAACGATAAAACAAAAATTGCGACCGCTAGAGCGTTAACAGACAAATATATATATATATAGATATATATATATAGATATATATATATATATATATATATATATATATATATATAGATATATATATATAATTTTGAACGGACCTCATTTTCGTCATCTCCTGGGTAGGATCGATGGACATTTGAAGAAAATTTTCGAAAATCGCGTCATGAGTACGACCTCAATAGCTGATTTCCCTTAAGGGAAATCTGCTAAAATGAAATGTGTGCATGGTGTGGTCAACCAGAGCATCGGATGGAAAATTGTCCGAATATAAATGCGGACCCGACTTGCGTAAATTGCAAAAACGTACGGAGGCAGCACAATCACCCATCAAGTTATACAAGGTGCCCAGCGCGCATGGGGTATATAGCAAATAAAGTTAAAAATACATGCTATGGCAATAAATCCTAGACACAGGCAACAAACTGTCTTCAAAGTGCTCCAAATAAATCTTCAGAAGAATAACACAGCAGCTGAAGAAATCTTGAAAGAGGCCATGGGTGACAACATTATAATAGCCATGCAGGAACCTGCTCTAACAAGACGAAAACTAATGAAAATTCCACCTGGAGCGCGATGTGCTGTGTCATCGACAGGAAAAACAGACCACTAGCGGCACTTGCAGTGACAACAACTCTACCCCAAGTCTGTCATTACAACCTAACCTCGGAAAACATCGCAGTAATGACTATAGGACGAGGACCGGAGACTATTCATTTAATTTCAGCCTACTGTCCACCTAGTCAAGCCCTTAGTCCGATTCTAGACAAAATAGAAGAGGCTGTACGGTTCTTCAAGAAAAGGACAATAATCTGTATGGACTCTAATGCGTGGCTTACTGGTTGGGGTTCCAAACGAACTGATTTAAAAGGGCGTATTGTACATGAGATGCTACTGCGTGCAGGATTGTGTCTGGTTAATGAACCGAAGTCTCCGCCCACGTTTAATAGGAAAAGCGGCAGTTCCCACATTGACCTTACCATAGTCACGCCAGACTTACAGGATTCGATAACCAAATGGCGCGTTTACCACTCTACAATTAGTGACCACACAACAATATTGTTGCGAAAATTAAATAGATGAATAATCCTTCAGAGAGAGAGAGAGAGTCGCGTATTTGGAAAGTGTGACGTAGATCAAAGAGACCGAAAGAATGTTCTAGGTCTGACCAGTACCTTCCAGCCAGACGTCGAATGAACTAGACAATTCCCCTTTGATGTATGCCGCCTCCCTATAAAAAGGAGCTCGGGCCAGCCGTGAGTCAGTTTTATGCTCAGCGATATTGATGGTCACATCAGTGCTACAGTGCGACTTAGTGCAGTGCGGTAAAGAGTTTTTATAAGAAGAACAGTGTTGTGCCGTGACTGTAAGTAACAGTTTAGTGTCGTGTTTAAGACAGTGCAGTGCCGCGAAGTAAAGGACAGTGCAGTGCCGCGAAGTAAAGGACAGTGAAGTGCCGCGAAGCAAAGGACAGTGCAGTGCCGTCTTTCTGTGAATTTCAGTGAATTATTGGACTGTGACTCATTGAAGAACAGTAACGCTATCAGTGTATACTGTGAGTAGTAATTAAGAATAATCACCAAGTTTATTGTGCATTGTGAAATAAATTTTGCAGTGATAAAAACTGTGAAACTTGCGAGTATTTAATTTTGCAATCCAAAAGAACTCTTATTAAAAACGTTTATTACTGGTTTTGGTAATACAAAAACGTAACAATATATTTTGAAATAATGGTAGGTAGAATAAATCCTTTTGAAGGCCCGGACCATAAGAGGTATGCTTACAAAATTTTAGTTGGAACTCCTTCTCCGTTGCGGTTTTAAGGCATGGAGTTACCTTGAAAACAGAGGGCCTTGCCTTTAGTGACAACGAGCAGCTAGTGGAAGATATGGCTGTGCAACTCCAACAGGCCATTATAGAAGCCGCCGTTGAAGGACTGCCTCGCAATAGGAAAGGGCCTTGCACGTGGAGGTGTAAACCCTGGTGGACACAGGAGCTGACGGCCGCTAGAAGAGCTGTGTCATGTGCAAGAAAAGCCTTCCAAAGGTGCCCAGACGGCGTATATAAATAAATGTAATGGGCGATCTATAAGTCCCTCAAAAAATCATTTGCCAAGAAGATATCAATGGCCAAGAAAAACAATTGGGAAAAGTTCGTTTCGAAATCATCTGCAGATGGCCCATGGGGAGCAGCATATAGAGTCGCTAAAAGGCCTGCCGAAAACCGGTTCGCGGATCCGGCAGTTTCATCTGATCAGCAGCACCCTCGGGACATTCCGACTTCAAACCGGAACATGCTGGAGGGCCTTTTCGGGGCAGACGATCCAAGAAGTGACCAGAGAGAAAAACGCAAAGGGATGAAACTTCCTCCTGGAACAGGGCTCGCACCGGAATGGGACCTAATTGACCTAGAGCTCGCAATGGATCCAAAGAAATCCAACAGCGCACCATCGAGTGATGGAATACAATATAAAATGCTCCAGTCTGCACTAAAAGTGATTGGGCCTCAAATGCTTGCAGTGTTCAATACCTGCCTTAACACTGGTGTTTCCCTAAAATATGGAAAGTAGCCGAGGTATTGTTATTTAAGAAACAAGGATCACGTGATATCTCTCTCCCCAAAAACTACAGGCCTATTTGTCTGCTACCAGTTCTGGGAAAAGTACTAGAGGCTTTGATCAGAAACTCCAAAAGACCGCAAGTGGAGAGTAAAATTAGCGCAAGGCAATTTGGAGGCATCCGAGGCCGATCGACTACGGACGCAATCCACCTATTATTGGAAGAGTGCAAAAGAGGCCGGCCCAAATACGCCTTCGCGGTCTTCATGGCTGGAGCATACAACGCCTGGTGGCCAGCAGCTCTACAAAAGTTAGAACCCCCCAGTAATATTTTTGCTCTGCTCAGTAGCTTCCTCGATGACAGGTATGCACGCCTTATCACACAGAGTGTTACTGAGTCACCATACAAGGTAACTAAAGGATGCCCTCAGGGCTCAATCTTGGGACCCACACTGTGGATTCTGCTCATAGACGGCTTGTTCAAGATACTAGAGGAGGAAGATATTAGTGCGATTGCCTACGTCGACGACCTAGCGGTCGTGATCAGAGCCGACACAAAGAGGCTAGTTCAGTCTGAAACAGCAAGAGCTGTCGAATTCGTTGAGAGGTGGTGTAGCAAAGTCAAAATGAAATAGGCACTTGACAAGACCGCGGCGCTAATCATGAGAGGTAAATTCGACAGGGCACATCCTCCTAGAGTAGCAGTCGGTGGATCTCAATTAATCTTTAAGGATGCGGTGACTTACTTGGGAGTGGCTCTGGGCTCAGGAATGGTTATAACACCGCACATCACGGCGTTGCAACCCAAGATAAACGACGTCATAAACATTCTGGCCTTATTTGCGAGAAACACGTGGGGAATCACATTCCATGCATCACAGCAGATCTATCACGCATGTACATTGGCTGTGATCAATTATGCTGCTCCTAGTTGAGGAGTGCTAGCGCAAAAGGGACACATGGCTGCCCTCTTGAGGTTACAAAGGACCTTAAACTTGAGAACCACGAAGGCTTACAGAACAATCTCAAGTGACGCACTTAACGTAATAGCAGAAACCGCACCCATCGATCTTCTGTTCATGGCCAATGTGGTTATGTGGGCAGCTCTAAAAGGATGGGAAATGCCGACTTTTGCAACGCAGGCACTCCGAATGCTAGTTCAGGAAATTCAGAGCAGTGTCAGTGGTCCCCATGAGCTTAAAAAAGGTTTGAAAGAAGCACTCCATGAACTAGTTATAAGGGAATGGGTGAAAAGATGGCAGGAAACCGAAAAAGGAGCCCACACCAAAAAACTCTTCCCAACAATCAAGGCAAGGCTTCATAGACTATGGCTGAGCCCAGGATACCTCCTCACACAGTTTCTCTCAGGACAAGGTGATTTCAACCATTACCTCCATAGGTTCAAGAGGAGAGAATCACCACACTGCGCTTGCAGCAGCTTGAGTGAAACTGCAGAACACATGCTGATGGAGTGCACCTTATATGATGGAGAATTTAGTAGGATGTTCAGGAACTCATATAATTACAACCCAAGCATAGAAGAGCTTGTTAAAGATGAAACAAGTCTCAGGGCACTCAATGAATGAATTCATTAAAAAATGGCAGAAGGAGAAAAATAAATAAACAAACCAAGCACCCTATCCGATCCTATAAAGCCCAAATATGGCAATATTACAGCTTGCAATAGACGCCAAAAAAATAAAAAAAAAAGATAGGGATAGGGATAGAGATAAAGAGATAGATAGAGAGAGAGAGAGAGAGAGAGAGAGAGGGGGGGGGAGGGAGAGAGAGAGAGAGAGAGAGAGAGAGAGGGGGGGAGGGGGAGGGGGGGAGAGAGAGAGTAATAATACAGGAATAACAAAAACATATTCATTCGCAGTAACAATGTATTATTATTCATGATATAAAATGTTAAATTCATACATAATTTATATCTAAAATATAAAACAAAATAATAATAAATGAAAAAAAGGTTTGTCAGCCCTGACCTGTGTGCGCATGTGCTGTCTGAAAGCCTTCAGACTTGTGTTTTTATAAGTGTACCAATGAGATTTTTATACTTGGTCCACTTTTCACTACCTATTTGTAATCAATGAGTACAATATGTTTAGTGCATTATGTAGATCAATTTCTTATTGATACTAATAATCGAAAACATATAATTTTGTTAACATTCTAACATTGGTTGTTATATCCAATGTTTTTTTAGGTGATTTAAGTCAATTGTTAAATAATATTTAAATAAAGGGAAAATAAAAATCTCTAATTTCATCATTGGCAGAAGACAAATTCCAAATAAATTTGTAAAAATCAACAACTTTTGGAATAAGAAAATTAAGGTTTTAATAATAGTCCAAATATAGCTACTAGTGTCTTGGGACTAATAAATTAAAAAAATACAGTAAAAAGTGATAAAAAAAACAGTAACAATCTATAAATATTTTGTAAATACTTCTTAAAAATAAATAAAATACCTTATAAAAAAAATCAAAAAGATAAACAGTTAAAATAAATGTAGACTAGTTAATTCTTGAACAGCAAGCGTAAAGTCATAATTATAAAAACAAAATACGAGATAAACAATTTGTTATGTTTTCAAGTAGACATGAACTTGAATAAAAAATTTAAAATAGTCAATATTCAGTATTCCTTGTAAATAACAATAAAATCACTTAAGCATTGTTTTAATGAAGCACTCAACTGTTAAAACATTATTGACCAAGAAAAAACTCTTTTTTATTAATTGAAATAACTATTCGCTCTTAAACCCTAAAATATTGAGATAAATGAGGAAGTAAACAAAGTAAATTAAATATAAAATACTTATCACAAGAAACTTATAAAACTAAATTAATCTAATAAAGCTATGTACCAAATAGAGAGCACAAAGGATAAACCAATAAATTTGTAGAAAGCATAATGAAATACTCATAAAGACATTCTATTTTAAAATAAAATGGAAGAAATGCTTAATACAATTTTATTTATTGAATCTAGAAAGAGAAATAAACCTACGAATATTAACAACACTGGAAATTACTTGAGACATGGATAAAAATCTGATAAATGCATTATTTTAATTTATATTCAACCCTGAGTGAGCTTTTACAAAAAAATGCAGAGAATATTATACAAAGAATGGTATAAAATAATAATGTACACCCACATTTGTCCATTAAATTTTTTATGACCCTGATTCAATCAAGAAAAGATTTTATTAGCGTTTTAAACATTTAATCATAAAAATTCACTTAATATGAATGTATTTTTACTTATTTTCATCGCTGATTAAGTATTTATATTATCAACATAAAGTAAATAACACTTGAAATAAATCTATAATTGTCAAGAATGTTGAAAATTTCAGTTACCAACTACTATTAAAATCTATAGGTGATTGAAGGTGTTAGAATAGTCTAGAATCAAAAAACCAGTTACATAATAGTGAAAACAAGTTAATGAATTACTTCCGTTTGTCTAAAAACTAGTAAGCTTCAATTTTCATTCTAGATTGAGACAGTGGAGACGAAATAGATATGTTTTTTATAAGAAGCAAATTCTGGATTATTATTGAATAACTATCAATAACCATCATCTGAATGAAAAAGGATGCAGCTTATTTAAAAATTGTGCATAATTTTAGTACGAAAAGGTAGAGGGTAAGTTGTTTTAAAAGTAGATTTGTTTATGAAATTCCACTAAACTTGTATAAAGCTTTATTTATAATTGATATGTGGAATACTGGTGTATAAAACCTTATAAATATTTTAACGGAGAAAGAAATCTGAAATTGTAATTTCAAAACGTAAATCATCATACAAACAGCCATCTTCTGAGATATAAAATTAAAACTAATTAGACCACCTGTTATTTTACTATACACAACAAGAAATGTTGGAATCTGAGTGAGTATATTACTGAAGTCTACACAATCTGAAATGTCCTGACCAAATACAGTTTGTGTTGAAATTTCTAAAAAATCAATAATGAATTTAACCAAATGGTGCATTCTTACTAAACTGACATTAATTTGTTTATTGTAATTTTATTTGCATTAAAATATACTTTTTCTTTGATTCATCAGATCATAAAAAACCTTTTTAATGGACAGCAAACAAGCAAACTCCAAACATACTTCAATTCTTATATTTACATTCAAAGAGCATTTAAAAATACAATATTACAGTCTTGGAGGTATATAGTGTACTTTTTTTGAGATATGGCAATGTGCTCATTCATACAACTGAAGGAAATTATTCCTTCAATTTTAAAAACCTCTATGCTAATTACGTATTAAGTTGCATTCAAAAATGTAATTTATTTTTATATTTAAGTACACATTTCCAATACTATCCACATATGTGATCTTATTATCAGTCTTCCAGTGCCAGATAAATACTTATTAACTAATCTCCTTTCCTGTACTCTCGGACATAAAAAAGCATGTTTATATTCTAGCAAAAGAACTACTCAAGCCATTTAAATAGTAATTGAGCTTCCTTATAATAATATAAAATGATTACTTCAAGGAAAATATCTCTTAATTAGTAAAAAAAAAAAAAAACAGAAGAAAAAAATTGTAATTATAAAAGCACATTTTTAAAAGGAGTTTAATTAATTGCTAACATTTTCTAATTAAAAACATTGGAAGTATTAAGATTTAAAGTGAAAAAATGTTATTCATTGTTGGAAGTATGTTTTTAAGTAAATGTGAGTCATTAAACTATTTGATAGTCTAAAGGTGGATTAAATATTTATATGTCTAAGTAATGATGGAACACAAGGATTAGTATTGACAAAACAGAAGAAAATGGGAGTATATTAGAATGACTACTAAAAATGATAGTAAAGATATTTTTAATAAAAGTTGTAATATACTGTAATATGTATATATGTTTAAAAATAGGTCAATAATTGCTGCTATTCCTAGAAGCTTTTAGTTTAGATCAGACGACTTTTAAAAATATATTTCGAACAAAACTAACAACCAATTCAATATGAACAAATAGAAATTCAGTAAATGTGTATTCTCTATTAATATTTCATTTAGTTTTTGCAGTGCACAAATTATATTTGGAATTCACTTTTTTAAACTAATATATTGGCAACTAAATATTTTTAGGATGCTAAAACATTCACCTTAAATGAAAGATTTACATGGTGGGCTGCCAGAAGAAAAAAATTGAAAACTTTAAAAGCAATTAATTTTCAAGGAAGATATTTTCAAAAATATACTTTTAATAATTGTTTTACTTCACACCAAGAAAATAATAAGGAGCACTGAAAGGTATGAAAGATAATTAAGCCTATTATTATAAAATGCAATTATATTCATTGGGTTAAGTAACATCCAATATTGGGCATACATATATACAAATTAGAGTTAAAAAAAATGAATGGCTTGGCCTCTTCTAGCATGAAATCTAACAGCCTTCAGCCAAATAAAAAGAGGCAATTAAAACATTGCATAAAAGGGTGGGTCAATTTAAAAATAAAACATCGAAACAGATACACCAGGAGTCCTACCATGTTAGCAATAGTCTTGCAGTTAACCCTTTGCTCATAAAATAGGTCTGCTAGTGTATGTGTTTTGATTTTTACACCGACTCACCCTTTTGGGCAATGTTTTTATATAAGTTTTTAACACTTAGATGACCATATAATTTACAATTTTAATAATATTTTAAAGTTTAGGTTTATTGTTTTTAATTTTCTAAGTATAATATTTTTATTATTGTTTTAATCATAATGCATGCAGATGACTATTCCTATTTGTGTTATTGTTTTTAGGTCCAAGGGTGGTGCACCAATGAGTTGCTGGAACTGTTACCAAATATAAATAAAGCTTCCTGCCTAGCGGCTCTTTTTAATATTATATATTTGGACTAGATCCTGTCATAATGCCTCACAAACAACCCATCTCGATCAATTATCATAACACATAAGTTAACCGATTATCATAACTCAATCAGGTTAAAAAATTGCTGGGGAACTTAAATAAACAAGAATCTCCTTAGGGATGCCAAAACTAATATTCCAGCTGCATTCTCCTAACTAAAGGCTAGCTATAGTTTATTAGTAATTAATACACTATATAAACCAGAACAGAGAGCAATAGACATATTACCTAAGTTCTAACCGTAGCAATGCTAAACTAAATTTTCATTTGATATGTGGGCATATCCGTCATTATAGCCCCACTCACAATATTATGGAACATATTGAGGAACCACTTGAATAAAGAAGTAGTGGAAATTTGATTATGGTTAAAGGGAAGAACAATAAGCTGCGGCCAACTATTCAAATTCTAGGTTGTGGCAGGTCCAGTCTCTGCGCAATTAAGCCGCTGATGTTTATGAGTTTATAAACAAGAATAAATAAACAAACAATCTCATAGCTGCTGGTTTGTCAATAAAGAATAGTATTTTATTTTCTACGAATTTACTAAACCAAATTTTTCAGAGATTCGTGACACAGTAATGAGAAGTAAATTGCTACTTCTTTAGAAGTTCTATTAGAAGTTTTCAAATTAAACTAATACCAATATGATATGTCAATAGCGAATATTTTTAAAAAAAAAAATTAGAAGCTCATTTAATGATAGAAGCAAATGTAGAGTTAATTTGGCAGACTGTCCATATATTGGCTAAGTCCTGCCCATCTTATAACTCCTGCGTTCACCCAAGCAAGGAATACAATCAGATACACCATCCTAATTGATGATCTTTTACAGAATATTATATACTAACAATACCTAGATTCAATTCTATTATGTGTGTCTATACTACAACCCAAAAGACTATTTATGTTCAACTACAAACTCAAAATATTAAAATAAAACAAACTAAAAGATAAAAAAATATTTCAGACTAAAGGAAGTGCACCCAAAATAAATCAATTTACAGTTTTGTAAACTCCCCTGATTTTGGCCAGCTTCACTTTAAGATTTTTTTTTCAGGGAGGCACATTAATTAATTAAGGTACATTCTCAGAAAAATAGAATCTATTCTTTATTTGAATATGTGATTGATTACTTTTTTTTTCTGTTAAAAATTTTTAAGAGATATTTTCCTCAATTGTAATTTGGTAATATGTTAAAATACCAATCAACTAGAGCACAAACATTTGAAGAAATAAAAAGATAAATTCTATTACATAAAACAGAATGTACAAAGTAATAATGGCAGTAAATATAAAAATATATTTAAAAATACTATGAAAGGAAAAGTTAGGCAGAAGACAGTTAACAAGGTCTTGTTATACCAATACTGCTATAGTAAAACATGAGAGAAGACATAATACAAATATACTTAAATGATTATATATACAGTCAGTGTTTTAATAAATTCATATTTACATATATTTTTCTAATATTTAACCAATTTTAAACTCCAAATAATATGAGTAAATACATAATATTACAACAGCATTGTGTATAAAATGTTTACATGGGTATACACAATTTTATCAATTAGTTAAAATATTTAAAAATTAACAATGTACACTTATAATAAAACATTATACATTGGTATAAATTATTCTGTACAAAATATTATAAACAACTGCATAATAATAATAAAAACATAAATACAAAAGAGGAAAAAAGTGGTACACATCCAGGTTAAACTAAAAAATAAAAGAAAAAAAATAACAAAGTTCATAATAAATAAGTTAAATAAGGATTAAAATTATTTTTCCCCTTTTGTACATTTTAACTTTTCTTTGGATAAAATACAATAAACGTGGGGGAATTGTTTAACCTGATATCACGCTGAACTAGAATTTGTTGTGGCAGTAGCACCAGAAATGGCTGAGAAAAGTGCCTGAGAATTTCTTTTGAAACTACCTATCTCTGTATGAGGCCACAGAGTTTCTGAGAACATTGCTGACAATTCTTCAGCAAGTTTTTGAAGGTTCTGTCTTAATGCTGCCTGGTATTCAGCTTGATCTGATCGAACTAGTCGTGAATTTAACTGCAGTGCAGCATAACACACTTTTATAAACTCTCTGCACATAAATAATATAATAATTAAAAACAAAATAATCATGTTTAATTAAGAATAATATTTACAAATAGCATTGAAAAGTATTGATACAATTTATTTTTGAGGTTAATCTATTTATTGATCTTATGCCTATTAGAAAACCCTGAAAAATTGTTGAAAAGAATGAAATATTTTTAGTATTCAAGTATCACAAACAAGGACATGGTCTCATCCCCTTTCAATTAAGATGAGGGAAAGTTTATTAAATGATAAAATATATAATTCAAAGACAACTATAAATAATACTATTTTTTGGGATAAAATCTGGGCCCTGGCATCCTAGGATCTTCCCTTCTCTTCTCATAGGTTAGTTCAATGATTTTTTAACATCTCATACTAAGGATGAAACCACAGTACGTTTATAATAGTGACAACTAATTTTAAATTAATAAAATTTTAATGTTTGTTTTTTGTTAAATTAAAATCCTCATTATGAGCTACTATGGCCAATCTGCTATAACATGTAACACATTTGCTATAATATCTAGCCAAGATTGGATAAAGAATTTGAATTAGTGACTTTATAACTAAATGAATTCCTATTGCTTTGTATATAATCAAACCCAATTGCTCTTGGTTTACAAAGAACAATAAGAACTAAACCTTAACACACATAACTATCCAAAATCTTAAAAATATGGAATCCCCATGTGTTCATAAAAAATATTTATTTGTTAAATACAATAAAAGTTGAAAGGCCACAGCCATTTCTTGACAACTTTTAATTTTTTTTAGTTGTCTCAGACACAAATCCAGTTAGATAACTTTATTCCTACATAAGCATCTCTCTTAAATTCCAATTAGCAGCATTGCAGATTTATTTGTTCTCAACATGACTAATAAATGTATATATATTTTTTCTTTCGCCTTCTATTAATAAATGATTTTTTTAATGAGATATTTGTTCCAAAACTGGCTCAATCAATTTTTAAGCATACTACAGGGGGTAGCATAAATATTTTAGAACACTGTACTATTAGATAATACTCGACATGACAGGGGCACGATACAGATGTTGCATAGATTAGTTTTTTATATACTTGAGAAGTGACATTAACATCTCTAAAATAGGAAAAACCATTCTATTTGTTAAATGACTTTACCTTAACTTTTGTCATATTGGACAACAGAGTTAGGTTCTTTAATAAATGAATCTTTGGAAGCAATTGAACAAAATGCATCCTTATGATTTTTTTCATCATAAATTGATGTGGTGAAGGAGTACTATCCAGATTTTTAGGCAAAATCAAAACGATATTTAAATACCTAAATTAGAAAATGTCTTAAGTACTATTTAATTACCTGAATAAATCCTTGAGATCTTCAACTTTGTCATCTGGATAATTATGGCAGACAGAAGGATCCAAAAATGCAGTAGCATAGGCAAGTGGACCAGCATTAACTTGAACACATACACTCCCCTAAAACAAAACAAAATAAATAAATCAAATGATACTTTATTAAATTTCAAAATCAATGGAATTTAATAAAATATAATTATTAAAATGTCGGAATAAAAATATATTTCAGCAATCTAGACACATTACTCACAATAATATTGCACACATGACAAGATTTTTGAAAAAGAAATCCTCAAATGACCATTGAACCTACCAAGGAGATGACGAAAATTATATATATATATATATACTAGCGGACCCAGCAGATGTCCTGCAGGATAGATCAAGCGATTAGGATATTAAATTTAATAATATTATGTTTAAAACAAAAGCTACTTTTAATAACACAAAAAACAACATTTGTTATGTGCACTTTTGCCTAAAAACAAATAGAAAATAAAATATTGCAAAAACTCGGTACTCAAAAAGAAAAGGAAAAATGAGAAAAGGAAAAGAAGACGTCTTGATGATTATCTGGTAGAATGCGCACTACACGTCTTTACAAAACAAATAGTTGTAGACCAATAATTTAAATAAATCAAAACCTTCAACAATAATAAAGCAAATACATAAATACAAATAAAGAAAATAAAATCATTGCGACATTCAAATCAGTTTAAGATAAATTTGGATAATAAATAACAGTGTCTGAAAGTGAAAACCTCTCGCTGCTGCAAGCAGCTTTATTTAGATGACATACTTAAACTCTAAGGACTTACATTAGATAAACATATTAACATTTCATTACATTTCCAATAACCTTGCCCTTCGCCCTTTGACCGGAGACCAAGGTGGCAAGAAGTGAATATGACAAAAGTTACTCCAAATAACAACATAAACAACTCTTAACCTGTGCATATTTGCCGAAAAACCAATAGGAAACGGAATATGGCTATTTTTAATTGTAGGCCTCTCTCACTACCCCCACTCCTGCTCCATCTGCCGGGCTGACCCCAGGGTGATGGCTAAACCATCCGGGGT
The DNA here is from genome assembly GCA_019009955.1 of Riptortus pedestris. Taxonomy (NCBI): domain Eukaryota; kingdom Metazoa; phylum Arthropoda; class Insecta; order Hemiptera; family Alydidae; genus Riptortus; species Riptortus pedestris. The sequence continues at coordinate 66,999,411 of CM032229.1, forward strand.
GTCACCCAAATGTGTACAAAAAAATTCATTCAAATCGGTTCAGCCCGAGGAGAAGGTCAGTGACATACACACATACAGTAGAATTTTTATATATATATATATAATTTCTTTTTATTTTATTTTATTTCCGGTTGGCATTATAGACCTTTAAGATCCTCAGCCGCCCCTGAGAGAGACTCGAGGGATTCGTGAGTAAGAGTTTTTACGTGGTCAGTGATCAACTCGACGTACAACCCCTTTTATCCAAGGAGGACCTGGAATGAGTTGTGTCCAGTAGACTGAGGGGCACCACTGTACCTAAAGGGTCTATGGCCGGTTCATGCTGTCAGCCTGTCTAGAGACAGGAACTAAGAGAGTCATAATCGATAGTCATCCTGAGGGACTTATATACTCTTTGTACTTCCGCTGGTCCATAAGCACTTTGACACTATTTTTACCTTCAGCTTCCTGGCAGTAGTGGTTGATATACCACGCCTTAACCCTCCCCATATATATATATATATATATATATATATATATATATATATATATATATATATATATAAAATGCATGCACTTGTCTGTTACCTGTTACAGTCACAGTTTTTGTTGTATTGTTACCATATATATAAGTACTTCATGTAAAACTAAAGATCATTGACTGAAATCAGACTGGGGAAAGGGGTATTTAGAGGGAAGAGGGGTATTTAGAGGGAAGAGGGGAATTTGTAATATCTCAATAATAATAAGTCCGACAAAAAAATTCTATAGAACCAATCTTGTTGCAAACTTAATTACCTATAAGTGATGTTATATACATATTTTCTCTATCATGAATATTAACTGAGATATTTGGATATTTTAATTTTCAGAATTCAGTAAAATTCCTCCTCATGTCATATTAATAAGCTGTTATGTCATTAACCATTTTTTTTTTTTTTTTATTCTAAGCTTAAGAAATATTGTTTTCAAGGGACCTTTATTATGGCAAGATACCTGTAAACTTAACACCATCAATAATTTTAATTATTAAGATACTACATTCTTGTCTCCAAAAAGGTTTATTTAATCTATACCATACTGGATATTAACCATTTCAATCAACCCTAAAGACCATATTTGATATTGCCTGAAAACAGGCTTGGAATAATGGAGGTATAGAGGGAGGGGAAAATTCAAAATATATCTGCTGTAATGAATTGATATTAAAATGTAATAGAACCAATCTTGTTTAAATTATTGATGCTCTTCATTTGTTGTCTTATGCATTTAAACTCAAGTATTAAGAGAATTATTTGTATTCCTTGTTTTCAGCCTTCAGTAAACCCCCACCCCCTTCTACTCATATGTTTTTTATTCATTTATTCAAAATAAATTCAAAAACTTATTATTAGTGATTACAAAAATAAGTTTAAATAATTTTAAAAAATTGTTCCAAATTTTATAAGAGGAACAATGTATCTTTGTATTCCACATTCTGATATTAGTCTTTAAAATAATGTTAATTAACTTAGTTTATTTAAGAGAGATATATACCTGAAGTTTTAGTTGAAGCTTCTTAGCATCAGGTGGTTGAGTGAAAACTACTTCCACAAGTTCTGAAACTCTTTGTCGCATTTCGTCTAAAGCAACTTCAATAGGAGTCAATTCAGACTCTTCTTTTTCTATAACCCTCAGCCTCTTTTTAACATATGGAAAACAATATTCAGCTAGAAAAAGTACCTGAATTAATAACCTTGTCTCAGAAAAGCCAAGTCAACATAATTTCTACTACAATCAGAGAAATCTCTTCCCTATGTAATTATTACTTAAGTTTATTTTGTCCGGAAGCTAATAGTACAATAAGCTATTTTTTTTTTAATTTAATGAATAATGAAATAGGCTCTAAGTTCATGATTATAGGATATTAGTCTTAAGCTTAGCTTGTCAAACACAACATAGTCCTACAAAACTGACAATATTTCTGTTGGAAGTCAATAAAAAGGTTACAGATGTATGAATTGACAGTTTTTCAAAAAGTGTTAATTTGATTACTCTATGGATTGGACTTCAATTTATTATTTTTAACTGCATCAAAATTATGTTAAAACCAAATTGAAGAAGCAATTATTTTCTCTGCATTAAAGTGAGGTAGAAACAAATCTAGAAGAGATATACGTGTATACTGCAAATCATGAAAAGTTTTGTCAACATTTGCAAAAGTCTTTATGTCACGAGGCAATGGAATTCAATGCATACCTAATTAACAACTAAATATCTGATTATGAACATAAATGAGTTTCAGGCATTGACTTAATATAAAACACTGCTTTTTACAAACAAATTATTTCCTCAATTTAGTCAATCAAGTAACACAGCTTTCTCAATCTTCATATGACTGAATGGTTAAATCTTGTGGGGCCTCTGCATTTAGTATACAGAAAGACCACGTTCATCCTTTTAATCCTGGCAGAACTCAGTTTGTTGAATGAATGCAAGTTTTAAGCATTTCACAGCCTTGCTTAAGTTTTCAGGTGCTTGAAAATACACCTACTCCTCTTCAAACATTCTGTACTAGTTTCTTCTACAGAATATTTATTGGAGGGACCTTACAAGACTATAAAACAATTTTAAATAATGAAGAAACCAACTTGTAAGAATTGTTCTCCTTTTATACTGTTCTGATGGGGTTCCTCTAGGTCGACCATCTTTTGTAAATGGAGTCTCAAACATGAATGTTTTTATATTGTGATTTTGTTCAAATTCAGTGACTCTTAAATGTGCTTCACATGGATCCCAATAAGGTACTACAGACGTTACTTGTATATGAGCCATTTTTGGATCAAGGTCAGTTTCCACTATCTAAAACAAAGGCCAAATTAGTAGATTAAATCATACATTAATTATAACTAAAAAATCTAATCTTCAATAAGTTTATTGAAAGAGATTCCTGTACTAACTGAAATTACTCAAAACTACCTATTTTTCATGAATCTTTATTAAGATTAAATATAAATTCTTTTCTGATGTCCACTCCAAAATCTGGCATAGTTATTTCAAAATCAAATTAATTTTACATTGATAGGAGTATTGCTTAAATGTCTCTGAAACCCAAGAATTTGATTGGTGCAGAGGGAAAGCCAGGAGGATGGCAGAAATTGTAGGCTGCTAATAAAGTAAGATTATATTAAAACAAAAGAAAAACACAAAACTGTTGTATAAACTAAATAATATTGAGGCCAAAAATCTCAGTGACAGACATAAAAGGAATTAATAATGGAAAGTAATACGTTATAAAACCTAGAAAGTTTCATCGGAATCCTAAAGCCTATGACTCTGTAGTGACTGACATTATGTTTATTAATTCCAAAAATGTTGTTTATTTAAAAAAAATATACTTTCAATTTTAACATAAAATTCTATATTGTACTTACAGGTGCAGAGTCCATAATTATGCGAACATTTCCTTGGCCAAACTTTTGAGAATATTGTTGCAACAATCTATCAGATATTTCAGAGAGTGATGTGACTTTTGGCTCTTTATACACATATTCTACAGCATTTTCTTTATCAAAATATACCTGAAAAGAGTGAATGGATGGAAAGTATTAGTAGTTATTAACAAGTGATTGGGCATCCCAATCAAAAAGCAAAGGGGTAAAATAAAAACACTCATAAGCACAACTTAGCTTTGACAAGCAATTAATTACAAAATTAAATAAAATAAAAGCAATCAATAACTCGAAAAACTTGACTACAATAACTTAATATAGGTGAAAAATGTTAATTAGTAACCTCTCCATAAAAAGCAACTCTGTAAAACCTCCCAAGAAGACGTTTTCCTTGAGATGATGTAACTTTGGCCATTGCTTGTGCAAGTGTAGAATAAGCTCTGGACATTGATGCATAGTCTCTTCTTTTCTCATAAATTGGCAGTAAAAGGTTGTATAAATGGTATAAAATTTCAAACCGTTCAGATCTTTCAACATGTTCAGCACATGATTCTAACTGTGAGACAAGATTTTGCTCTGTGTACTGAACATCAGTAACACCTAAAAAAAATTGACAAACAAATTTAGGAAGTATAAAAAAAGGAAAGTATAAAGGAAGTTACATTTTGCTTTAATTAATAAAAAAAGAGAGCTGAAGAACTTAATTGGGATGCTGGAGCATACAGTTTACTTACTGATAAAGTTTCAGTACTGTACTTGATTTGTCAGTCCTTGGAATTTTAATTTAAATCAATAAATCTATTTGTAATTTATAAAGTTAATCTATTTGGAATAATTGAAATGGAAAGTAAATTTGGGCCAGTCTGAGCAAGGAGATGGCAAAAAGATATTTCAGAGACCTATATGAATCCTTCATATTTTCAGGCTCCTTACTCTCTCTTCAGGGAAAAAAATGTTTCAGTATATTTTATTTGAACAATTAAATTATGACAATGAGTATAAAGTGTTTAAACTTTCAGAGTAGAACTATTTTCTAAGGAACCGGGCACAATTACTCTTTTCAGAACTACAATGTAAATTAAATAATATAATAAAGAAATAATTTTTTCCCTTTAACAAGATACCATTATTTCAAACTTTTATAAGTTTATTGTCAGTTTTTAAGACATTTTATACTGAAGTAGATTGACAATTCAACAAACTGAATAGCTTACTAGGATTTCGGTTTAAGAATATCTAACCTAAAACCGTAATAATAAAATAGACAAAGTATGTTTTAAAAACGTTTATGGTAAATAACTTGATACCTGAATCTAATTTGAGAGATGTTTCATCTGTAGGGATATTTGTTGAAATAGGTCCAAAAACTTCAGCTCCCCAGGACTGTTCACCTTTCAGTTTTAAATATTGAGCCATAAGTGCAGCAATATGCAACTGACAACAAGCTGCCTAAAAATTCAATAATATTGCATTTTATTTTTAGTAAGGAGTCCAAGGTTCTTAATAACTTTTTATATTGTTTATTGAAGATCTTTATAACCCATGCCTGGTCAAGCAATATTTTTGGGCTCCTTTTCAACAGGTAATTTCATATTAAAATAATTTATTGAAAGATGTAGCAGTGACTAACTGCCTGATCTTTGTCATGTTTATATTTTTGAAAAATACAATATTTTTTAAAATTTATATTCAGTGTAAAGGGAATAAAATTAAAAATGGCAGGCGACAATGAAAAAAATTAAACTCCCATTTACCTCTGAATAATTAGAATGAGAGCTATGGTTTCTCGTCATTGTCTGAAGCCAGGTCAACCTCAACTCGGGTGTAGAAGCATAAGAGTTGGCTAAGCTATGCTGGAGATCTGTTAACATCTCAGGATCATGATGAAGTTCCTTCATTTGAGCTGTTGCCATTAAAACAGTCCTTATCCTTTTAGTTAAATCTTTTACCTCTGTAGGAAATCCTAAAGAAATAAAAGTAATAATTATTGTATATTATATCTCTCCATAAACATTTAATGTTTTAAACACATTAACAAATAACAAAAGAATATTAACATCAGTTGGACCAAAAAATGAATTAATACTATAAGCAAATACAGTTATGGACAAAATGGACAGTTATGGTTGCTGTTTTTTTCGTTGCATTTAATCCAAAATCCATGTATATTTCTAGGAGTTTACTGGTAGTCCTATCGTAGGTATGTGAACTTCTAAATCGCCTGCAAGCCAAGGCTGCTGATTGTCTTTCATATGAGGTGGAAATCCAGAGAACCGTGACACCAAGAAAACTCCTTTTTTTCCCAGACCATAGATTATAGTCGTGCAAACAAATTCAACATCCCGCAATAAATCTGAGATAGATTTGTTATTTTTTTAAATAATTCTTCACATCGTTGAGCTATGGAACACGGACTTGGTATTTTTAGACCATGATCATTAATATTCAGCCCTAGAAATATACCTGAAAATTATTTGTCCTCCACTACTTGATATGGCACCATTGAACTAAAAATAAACTGATAAATCTTGGTTTTTAAGTCTCAATGGGTTAATTTAATAGGTAAAATTGTATTTTTTGTTTTTTTCAACACACCAGATTTTACTTTTTCTAATTTTTATTTTTACTTTTGGAATACGTCTTGAACTCTTGGAAAACATTATGTCCAGGCTTCATTTTTAAATGAAGAAGAAAATTTGATGAGGAATATTTGCTTCCTTTAATTATTTTTTCTTCTGGCACAGAGCTGACAAATTTGTTTCGTATATTTATCAGGAAGTAAAATAAAATATGTTCCACCAACTATAGTTAAAACACGTTTAGTTCTGGGGTCTTCTGTACTTATACCTTCAAGTGAATGCATACTGTCCCTTGAATAGCAAATGATGATGGAATTTTATGTAACTTTAATGTCTCCTATTCCAAAAACTAAGGAGTTCTTGTCATCACTAGCACTTTCACTGCCACTCATTTTATTTTGTTATAAAAATTAACACAAATAACAAGCAACAATCTTGATTTAGACAAATTGTTAAGGCCCATTTCTATAGTCACCGAAGGCGAGAGTGATGGAGACCAGAGACAGTCACGGGAACAAGAGAGTGTGGTGATAGGAGCGTCCACCTTGAGTTCTTCTGACAGGTTATGTCAGACCATATTCTGTGTATGAAATGAACATGACTCTCCTTAGATGAGTCGCTCATTCTCACTAATCACGAGTGCAAATATTTACATAGAGGTGATCAAAATATTTTCACTCTTTGGGACTAACGTAAAATGCTGTAAATTGTATTCTCAATAACTACAGTTACAATTACAACTACTAATAGTAATTATTTTTATAACTACTTTTTATTTAAACTAGTAGCTGGATTTATAAATACCAACTACAATTTCTATAATTTCAAAACCAAGAAAATACAACTACATTTACCAACTATAATTTTGAAACTGTAGTTGCAATTACTTAACTAGTATTTATTAGTTGAAAAAATAGTTAATTAAAAAATTATTTAATCACTGCCCAACTCTGCTAAGTGTATAACACTAAAGACAAACAAATTAGGAAAAAAAAAATTACTTAAATATTAAGTTATTTTAATATTAATTTTCTACTGTATTTTATTAAAATTAAAATATTAACTATTAATAAAATACAGCAGAAGATCATAGGAAATAATAATTATTATATGTTAAATGAAAACCTAGATACTCATTATGCCAAAGTAGGGAGTTTAGAGAAGGAATAAAATAAATAATCCAAGAGATATCTCATTTTATGAGGTGAAATTTCATAATAAAACCAAACCTGAAAATCTATTGCCCTATAATTGTTGTTATAAACATTTTTTCTCTAAGTCATACAGTCTTTAAACTGTCAATGAAACTGTAAGTGTTTTTATTAGCTTAAGTCATCCGATAGAATGGAAGAAAAATGGCTTTATTTCTAAAAGGCCAAAGGAAAAAAAATATTGATCTAAGTTCTATTTAGAAACATTAAGAATTAAAACCAAAAATAAAATAACTTCAAAATGGTCAAGCAACCCCTTTGGAACACTTAATCGTGAAAGGTCATCTTTCAATCAAATAGTATTTGGCATAATTCTAAATGGAATCTTGACAATATATATATATATATATAAAATTGTAACCTCTGTCTGTACATTGATTTTTTTCGCGAAATTTCACGATAACTTTTCGTTTCACATGTCATAGACACCATAACTGCATTTTGTTTCTTTCGTGTATGTTTGTTTGTTTGTTTGTTTGTTACCTTTTCACGCATAAACGGCTGAACCAAATTTTACGAAACTTGGTATGTATATTACTACTATCCCAACTTAGACTTTAGGCTATATTAATTTTCTCTGAGACGAACAGGAGTGGGGGTTATAAGGGAGGCCTGAAATTAAAAAATAACGATATTTCGTTTTCTATTGGTTTTTCGGCAAATATGCACATAACAAAAGTTGTTTATTTTGTCATTTAGAGTAACTTTTGTTATATACACTTTTGTTGTATACCGAAGTTTAAATGCGTTATACGCTACAAATTATAGCGGGAGTCAACAATATTATTTTCCAAAAAAGCCTCAACCAAACTAAATAAAACTCGGTATGTGTATTAGCAGTAAGGCCTTCATTATAATAAGCCATACCAACATTTTAATGGACGGGCAGGAGTGGGGGTTATAAGGGAAGCCTGAAATTAAAAATAGCGATATTTCGTTTCCTATTGGTTTTTCCGCAAATATAAACATAACAAAAGTTGTTTATTTTGTTATTTGGAGTAACTTTTGTTATATACACTTTTGTCGTATACCTAAGTATAAATGAGTTATACGTGAAAAACTACTGCGGAAGTCAACAATTTTAGCGGGCACTAACGGCTGAACCGAACTTAACAAAACTCGGTATGTCAATTAGCATTAATTCTTCCATGATTATAAGTTATATTACAATTTTTAGGTTCGAACGGGAGGGGGGTTATAAGGGAGGCCTGAAATAAAAATTCACCATATTTACATGTATAAGAGACGGGAAATATAAAAATATCGAAGACTGTGTAGAATTATCGAACAAATAATTCTATTATTAGCAAATCACCGGCAACGCCGGGTATCAATTCTAAACACTGGGACGGGTAAATGTCAAAATATTGTGCAATGTAAAGCCTGCTAAAAAATACCATCACCATTCAGCCCCAAATGAATTCCCGGGCGAAGCCGGGTATCTGAGCTAGTATATATATATATATATATATATATAAAAGCAATTTAAAAAACCGATATTATACAGACATTCTACATTTCTTCAACTTTAATCAACTTAAAAATTCCATACTTTTTCTTTAATTTTCCCTCCATAAATCCATCTGAACTTCATAAATTTTAATCAAAAAAATTCCTTATTTTTCGATTCCTTTTTAAATAAATAAAATTGAGATTAAATATGGAGAATTAGCAATGTCTGATATAAAAAAAGAAAGTATGCAAAAGTATTAAGAAAATAAGTTTAGAATATTAAAAGAAAACTTCAGCAATCCTTCATAAAGTTTATACCTCAGATTCTAAACCTCATAAATCCATCAAACAAATTAAAGTAAAATGTAGGGATTACAATGCGGATCAGAAATTGAATATAATATGAAGGATGAAGAGATAGAAGTTTATTTTCCAACATTTTGGACCAATTTTCAACGGGAATCGAGGTGAACAGGAGAGGTTACTTCAGCGAATTGGAAGGAAACTGATTGATTAAAAATACAATATTGTAAATTTCCTAAATTTCTGTAGATGTAAAATTATTTCATTCCCTAAATGGATATTCTAAAGCACACATACCTGTTCCTTTCATAACCTTATCAGAAGAAGCATAACTGTTGATGAGAGAAAGGGATTCCTGAAACCTGGCATTGTTAAGGCCTACAATAGCCCCAAGAAGCTGTGAGACTGAGATGATCACCTGGAAAATGTAGTTTAAGTCCAATTTAGTCACACTTCATGGTGAATTTGGAGGAAGTGAAAACTGCCACAAGCCCAAACCTTTCTAAAAGAGCAGCATTAAAAAGTCATTACAAAAAAAAAACTACTCATTATTCTTTGTATTGTTATATTACTGGAAAAATACAAGTTCTTTCATTAAATCATTTTTTAAAAAATAACTGGCAGATGTAAAGTATAAATAACTATACAAATTAACTTTAATAATTATGATTATTTAATTATTTAAAAATATTAAACAATTAAAATGTGTAATTATTTCATTTTATAGAGCACATATTATACCCAGGTATAATATGATACAATATATTTATTGTGACTGTGACAACATGACTTTACAGACTTTCGACCACCTAATATTTGACTGTACTAAACATATAAAAGCAAAACAAGAATTAATAATAATGCTAAATTTTTATAGAATGGCAAATGGCCTGCCCCAAAGCAAGCACTTTCATTAGTGTACAATACATATTTCATGAACTGCTTCCACTGCATTAATATCCGAAATAACTTATCAACACTGAACATATTTTCATATAATTTGCTTATATTACTTTATTTTTATATCTTCATTTTTAATTTTTTTTCTTTTTTATTATAATTCACTTAATTACCTGTAAAAAAATAATTTTCTAACAGAAAAAGCATAGTTATTTACTGCTATGTTATTTGAAGTACTTTTGATTTTGAAAAAATTAAAAATGTATTGTGTAAAAAAAATGATTTAATGTCTAAGACAGTGCAAGCAGCAAATAAAGTCCTATCCTATAAGGTTACTATAATATGGAAAACATAAAAAATATATACATCATTTTTATTAACATTATTTGTTCATAACAACTTAGTCTAGCTTGGTGCTTATGACAATGTCTGTAGTGACTAACTCTAGTACCAAAAACTATAACACAGGATAGTTAGATTATATATATATAAATAATTAACTATAGAAAAATATAAAAATTGTATTCTGGAAACAAGAATATAATTATTATTGTGTAATTATAATTATAACCTATTCAACCTGATGTCATTTATAGATAGAATAAGGACAATGAGAGATTTTCAGGTCCCACCTGAACTTATTTTTAAAAAATAGTATATGCCCATCCATCAAAGACAAGGACATTTTATAAAGGGTACCAATAGATAGCCTGGTTAAAAAGAAAATACAAAAAAAAATGTGAATTAAGAAATTATTAGTTAGTTATCTCATATATAAATTTGAAATAACTAATTTCATTCAATGACTGAGACAGAATTTAAATCTTGTTACATTCACTTATCATTTTTCAATATTGTCACAAGTTTCCTTGTGGATTTTAAGAGTAAATAGAATTTCGTAATATTAATAAAATAATTTATAGCTTTTTTTCAGGTATATAAACCCTAATAAAAATGTTCTGAGTTGGTATTCTGGCAGGTGGAAGTGACTTCTAATGTAGGTAGGATGAAATAATGTAGGCTACGCTTCCACTATAATAATTTAATAACACGGCAAAGCGCTTTCGATGCTGTGCATCATCGTCAGTGCCCGAAGGTTTTCGATGTTGACCTGTCGGCTCTTGGAGCTAGACTCAGTCTAGCTCCAAGAGCCGACAGGTCAACATCGAAAACCTTCGGGCACTGACGATGATGCACAGCATCGAAAGCGCTTTGCCGTGTTATTAAATTATTATAGTGGAAGCGTAGCCTACATTATTTCATCCTACCTACACTAATAAAAATTAAATAATGACTGGCCAATATGCTTTGGGTAACTATTACATCTGAGATTAACAATTTACATTAGTTATCTAAAATAATCCTTAAATCAAAATATAAAAAATGAACTTTATAATCTAATAATATCTTAAAACGTTTTACCTGTAAATGCACTCTTGTTATTCCCTTTCGACCTGAGAATTCAAAATTACTTCGCATAAGAAGATAAAGAATAGCACAAGCCTCTTGACGTATAGCAGAAAGACGTGAATTACATGATCGAAGAAGTTCTAAACATAATTCTCCACATAATGATGCATTACCTGAAACAAATCGGGAAAACTTAGGGAAAGAGTACTCTTAGAACACAAAAACCGAAAGATGGATTAATGTGGTGAACCTAAAAAAAGATATGAAAGGAGTACTTGGTATCCAGTTCTGCAGATGGAAAATTCAAAGAAAGAAAGCATTTTAAGTGGCTGTAAAGACCCTCACAACTGATAATGTCACACACCTCAAGGATGAAGGATCCAAGAAAATACAGGCAACACATATCAATTACAGCAGGATGTTATGAAGCATATGTTTAAAGTATTTTTACTTTGTACATCACTTCAGTAGACAGATTCATTTGCTGTGTCACTCAGCAAATAAAAATATATAATTTTTTAGATTTACTAAGTAATATATATAATTATTTTGTCATTGAATTGTTACAGTTTGTTGCCACAATAATAATTTTGGATTAAATTACAAAATGTAAAGGAATAATAAAATATCTGCATTTTGTAAAACAAAGCTTCTGTATTAATTTTTTTTAAAAATTGCAATTAACCCTTTAACAGCTCCAGACGAGATATCTCGTCGGAGGGAGAAGATCCCCACCAGCTCCAGACGAGATAATTCGTCCACGCCTGCCCGCTATCCCCTCACGCCTGCCCGCTATCCCCTCACGCAGGACGAGATATCTTGTCACCGTTTTCCCACTGTTTTACTGCTCCCAGCTCCAGACGATAGAACTAGTCCCGACTGTGGTACATCCTAGCAGATCCTCAGAGAGTTAATAAATATTTCTAGCGGCCGCTAGGCTGCAGGGGTGTCTCTATTGTGGAAATATTTGTTCCGTTCCCGTAACTGTGGAATCTTTGGGTTTTCCAAGGAGGGAAACCCAACCCACCCCTTTTCTACCTGCTATTGTATATTGGTAAATAATTAAAATATAACTTCAAATTAAAAAAAAAAAAAGGTAAATTATTAAAATATTACTTAAAATAAAAAAATTATATAAAAGATAATAAAATCATTACAATCATGTTCATTATTTCTTTCATAAATCACGTAATCTTTCATTACAAGAGCATTTTAATTTATTGAAATAATGATATAGGTATTACAGAATCATACAAAGAAAATAAAACATTAAGAAATAGTCGGAAAAAGGAGTGAGTATTGAAGGAGACAGCTGCCGAGAGTGGCCTGGACCCCTTAGCTTGGGAGGGTGATAGCTGGCTGGCCCTCCTCAGCTACTGGCTGCAACTCTCCGCCCGCCTCCTTAGCTGTTAAAGGGTTAATCAATATAAATTTTATTTATTTTCTTATGAGACCATTAGTCAAGCAACCTGACTCTGGAACAAGCAATATAAAGAAAATGAAATGATCAGCTGGGTATGGAGAGAATTCAGGAAGATTCTTTCCGTATCATAACAGATAAAGAATAATAAGAATGGATTTGTTTAGTGAATCTAATAACCTTTGTGCCATAAAAAAGACTCGACACCAATATCGAGTTTCGTTAAAGAGAATGTAACTACAAGGTTAAAATAAATATTTGAACAATAGGGGGAAAAAATATTCAACCCAAGGCAGAGGCGGTTACAGGATTAGAAAGTATAGGCCTCTAACCCAAGTGGATGGACTGAGACATTAGTCAAAGCCCAAGTAACATGTGGGAAAACAGTCAAGCAACTAAAATAGTGTAGTGAAAGTAGCTATTTTTGTTACCTGTCCAAACAATCTAAAGAAATATCACTTTAGAGGATCCCCACTAAACAAACATTAATTTTCTAATATATTCAGGCATATATAAAAAACAAGAGAATGAAATTAAATTCAATCACTGAACAAAATAATAAAAAAAAAACATTTATAACTACAAATCTATAAAGTTACCTTGAAAAAGTGGCAATGAAAAGTTATTGATGAAAGCTCGTAATGCTGCAAATACGTGTCTGAAGAGAGTTTCACTTTGCCCTACTTGAAGAAATGAAAGATACAAGGAGAAAATTGCAGACATAACAGAGTTATCTCCTCCAGAAGACAGAAGAACATCTCTAAAATGAAGACAATATAGCCCAAGGATATCCAAAACAGTTAAACCAACTTCTGTTGCTAAATTAGCCTCCAGTAAAGCCTGATAAAGAGAACGAGACTCCCCTTCCGCTGAAATCAAATGAAAATATATTAAGAAATAAATAAGACAACATATTTTTAGGAGCAAAATAAAATTTATAAAGGATAATACTGATAGCATTTTCAATATGAGTAAAACACTTGCTTTCAAAATCAATCTAACTAAAATGAATGGGGGGAAAATAAAATAAGGATGAAAAATATTTAAACCAAAAACTATTTTTTTATCATATATTTGTTTCATTTAAGTGTTGAGGGGAATCCATAGATCCAACAACTGAAGTAATGATTTAAAACATTAATTACGAATGGGAAAAAAAAACTATTACTCTCTAAAATACAACATGAGTATTCAAAGTAAAAATGTATGAAATTCATCAGTAAAGTAACAATTCAGGGACAGGTAAAAAATATGTCTTTCATGTTTACTGTTTCAGTCAACATTTTTTATGAAACATAAAGCAATAATAACTAAACTTATTTAAAAGAATACTTCTAAAATTAACTATTGATTGATAGTTTAATTAAGTATGTTTCATAAAAAGTAAAGAATTAACATGACATGGTTTTCATTTTTGATTAACACACATTTATTACAATATTATTTAATTTCCATAATAAATTAAAAATATGCTCATTTAATTATCTTCTACAAAAATATTACCTTAAAGAAATCCTATTTGAAAATTATTAATTTAAAGCCTCAAAAGACCACTAAACTAGACATTCAGTGAAGGAATAAATAAATTAAACAAAACAAATGGATTAACAAGAACTTTGAAAAGTAAATCCTTGGCTAAAATGCAGGAGTACAACAACAACCTCAAGACTGGTTAAAACAAACCTAAAACCCTTACTTAATTTACTAAACAAGGAAATGACCAAATAATTTGAGCTTGTTAAGCAGAATGTACTGCTCTGTAAGCAACCAGTTGAATATCACTCAGTCAGAAAATGCATGTAGCATTAGTTGATTAGACAATGAAAATTAATTCATGATTAATTAAAAGGCCATTTAACATTCTCATTAGGGACAAAAATTTTGAAAATATATTTAGTGATATCCACTTCAAGGTAATAACGTTAATTTAATAATTAAGTTATTTGGAAATTAATATACACTGGAAAACAAATTTAAAGTATTTAAATGAATATTTATATTAATTAAAAATATTACTAAAAGCTGAAATTAAGCCAGGAAAACTAAATAGCTAGAACTTGCTCGAAATATAATTTCTCTTTAAAGTATTGAATTTCAATTAATAAGTTTTAAATTTATTTTTGATTTGGAATTTTTTATGTTCATAAGAATTGAAACCATAAATAAATAATTTTAATATAAAGAAATAAACAACATTGTTTACTTCCTTTCTCCACTATTTATTTTCAAAAAATACATACTCCTATATTATCAACAATTATCATTCATATCTGACATTAATTGAAGAAAATTAAAAATGGAAAAAATAAGTGATTAAGTATTTATTCAAAGAATACAACTAAATTTAGAAAACAATTCCAGATCGTTGTTCATGTTGATGAATTAAAAAAAATATATATAACAAATGAGCTAGTTCCTCAATTCAGCAAATTATGAAATTTACTTATTAAAAGCTCTAACAAATCAATGATTTAAAATTTCAATTGTTTTTAAAAGTGGTATTGAGGAACACTTTCCCAACAGACTTAAGCTAGGGGTTTTTTTACTAACTAGCATGATGGTGCTAAAAGCCTTGAGCTGATAAAAAGCTACGTGTAAACTTCAGTTCACAGGACCTCCAAACTATGATTGATTTCCTTCCAAAATTCTGCACTCTTGCATAGTTTTAGTCCAGATGAATGCATAAAATCTAGCAAAATATAATATTAAAAAAAAAAAACTAAGCTGTGAAACCCCAGCTCCCATATTTCATATTTTTAAATAACCAGATTCCATTATCTCCTTTTGGAGAATCCTACTTTAAGTCGGTAATCGATAATTATTGCCATTTTTCAAATGGTCAATGTGGGCTCTCAAAAATTTGGTCAAAGGTTTTTTATTGTGTGGGTAGATAGTCATGTCTGTAGCTTAATTGGTAAAGTACTGGACTAAACCAGGAAACCCGGCTGGTACTGAACATTATTTCTATCAAGTACAGAATAATATAAAATATTAATTATTTATTAGGATCTTGTCTTTAAACATACAGACAAACAAAAAATAATCAAAATTCCGTATTTCCACAAAAAGATTATTAATTTTTGAAAAGTTTGAAGTACTATATTAAACTAGGATAAATTTCATACTTATAAAGTTATTTTTTAGATAAGATTTCATCAATTAATGCTAAAAAGGCTAAATGAGAATTGATTATTTAAATAACATTATTTAAAAATAAAAGAAAACATTATTTTTACCTGTTCTATCCAAATATAAGAATTCTTCGTTCTCAAATTTTGTAGTTGGTACTTTTTGAATTAAGGGATCAATATGTACAATAGTAAATAATAACAAGAAAAAAGAGAAATACTTACTCCTGTTAACCTGAGATTCGCCTCTACCAATACTGTTACTTCCTGAAAGAGGAAGATGATTCGAAGGAGGTTCAACAGTAAAATCAGGAGGCTGCATCCTAGCTGGTAGAGTCATTGATTTGGCACCTCCCTTGCCTGAACTTCCACCTGTGATTTGTCTCCGCCCAGTATATTTAAATTCATGCAAGCATAGTCTGAAAGTATGAACATGAATTTCTATACAATCACTCAATATATTATTAGAGACATTTTTGATAATACATTTAATAAATAAAATAAACATGAATACGAGGTTATTTTTTCTAGTTATGAGGATAGGAATATTTTCTATTCTCATTTAATGCAACAGTATCTAATCAAAATTTGTAAAATGACTAACAACGATTCAAAAACAAAATATTTGTACCAATCCACTGGAATCAATAACAATATACAAGTAAATGCTTCAAGTTGGAAGCACAGATTTTGTACAGGTAGAGAGAAAAGAATGTATATTTTAACATCTAGTTGCACATATCAAGTGTTCACAAGGGTGTTTTAGGACATAAAATAAAGCTTCAACTTATGAGGAGTTAATACTGAACAAGATAACAGTAGGTTGTAGTTCTCAAAACTGTAAATTAAAATTAAATGATGTCCTAACCTAACCACAGGTCCACGATTAATAAATTAATCTCCTTTAAGTACAATCCACTATACTGCTTAAATTTATCAAAAATGTTATTTTGCCAGAAAATGTTTTTAAAAAGGAAAAATAGCAATATACAAATAATACATACTACATAATATATAGTCATGTTACTATTCCAATATATCACCTATACTCTACATATGGAGGTTCATATTTTTAATGTATATTTTCTAAAATACTTTACATCAGTATTTGTGAGGGCTTGCTCTACGAACATAACACATACATTCTATACATAATACTAAGAATAAATTTAATGTGATTCTCCCTGTTACCACTTACGACTATTAACTTCTTTTAGAGATAATTATTATGCTTAGAATTAAGTTATTTCTTGAATACATGTTATGGGTTTTAAATAAAATAAAGAATGGATATGGCCTTGAAGAGTAAGAGCCTTGGTATAATTAAAAATTACCTTTGTTTAGAAGCTTGATAAATTTAATTGTATATCCACAATCATCAAATATATGATTTACATAATTCTATATTACTAATCAATTGTATAAAATCTATTTAATAATAATTTAAAGTTTTCATTGAACTGATCAAGACCTGTACTTGTTAACTACACTGGTGCAACACAAGATCAAGTTACATTTTAACCCAGATTCTCCTGAAGTCCTTGTGCAAGGACCTCAGACATATTGAGAGAAACAAAGGGATTGTGATGTTTCAAAGTATTTCTTGTAGATTGGGGCACCTGTATTCCCATCTATAGGCTCTGTGCTTCACTGTACTTATTCCTGTTTCGATAACTTCAGTGTTTTAGCTTGTGAATCCTACATAACATTTGTCTTCATTTCAACCATGGATGAACTTACTGACATTGTTGTTGAAGGGTAAGTACCATTCATTTATTATTAGTGTTATTGGTGTAATGTCTCATGATATGTTTGTTTGAATGTATTGGCTACACTTTCTAGCAATTACTTTGTTTCTAACACTGTAACCCTGGGATCAACATGGCCGCAAAATCGCTGGTCCTTGCACAAGGACTTCAGGAGAATGTCGGTTGAAAATTATTATGTAATAAAATTTTAACAAAACTTGGTACATTTACATTTTTTAGAATCATTGACTATTCAGACAAACCTTTTTTGGTGATTTTAGAATATCTAAGTTATTTTTCTAAATGTAGCTTTGGTAATCACCAATTTTAGAGGGTGAGGAGGTTTTTTTATAATACTTTTAATCCATATTTACTGAAAACCTGTGTGAATTACGTATATAATCAGCTATTTATAATCCTTTTTCAAATGATATTTATTATTTCCACCTCACTAATTATTATTATAGTGATAGTCATATTTTTTTATTTTTTGGGAAACTACCTTTTGATAAAATTATGGTTGATTTTGTTACTATTTTTCAGGAAAAAATGGACTCTTAGTGAGTTGGTAGATTTTTTAGAGTCGGCAGATGATGAAGAGACTCCAGAGGGAGGGTTAAATATTGGCATGTTGCCTCCTATTTATTGCAATGAAGACATAACGGATGAAGACTTCGGAGGAGAAGAAAATCCTTCAACTGACAATCTTCCAGGAAGCCAGTTGAGGTCGCAGGTTATTATTGGCCAAAATCAACTTGGAACATTACCTACTGTTTTGTATAAGGAACCTGAAGATCGTTCTGTTCTAACTGATGAACCCAAACAATTGGAAAAACCGACAAGCTGTCAATCTGACACCAAAGTTCCTAAGAAAATTACACACAGCGTAAGAACCTCATCTCCTCCACCTAGGAAGAAGGGTTCAATTTCTTTGTTGAAGCACGAGAAAATCATTTTTGACTGGCAAAAGGAAGAACTCTCGATACCTGAAGAAGATAGCTGTGAAGTAGCCTCATGTCATTTATCACCTGAAATGACACCAACAGACTATTTTCGGTATTTTATGGATGAAGAAGTCATTACCCTATTAGTGAAGTACACTAATCAATATGCAGCAAAAAGAAACAAATTCGGAAACTGCACTGAAAACGAAATGCTTGTGTTCATAGCCATCAAAGAAAACACCTTTCGACAGCCGCTTTGATGGTGTCAACCATTTGGTGAATACTTTGCCCACTGCTGAGAAGCTCATACATACAAAACATGGCGTCGAAAAAAAAATATGGAAAACACAACTAAAATGTCGTCTTTGTTCAAAAAAGACGACAACTAAATGTGAAAAATGTGATGTTGGTTTACACGTAGAGTGTTTTATAAAATATCATACAAAATGAGATGTGTGTGTGTGTGTGTGTGTGTATATATATATATATATATATATATATATATATATATATATATAAATATTATATTATTAATGTATTATGATATGTTAAATAAAATTTGGACTTATTGCTAAAAGATTGTTTGTTTTTAGTATCATCCAACCTAATTTTACGAACCAGAAGATGTTTTGAGTTTAAAGGACAATTGATGTCTTATTCTCCTGAAGTCCTTGTGCAAGGACTCGACTTTTTAGCCAACCGGAAATGTCAAATTTTCCGGGACCTTTTCTGGGGAGCTCAGGGGCCTCCAACAAACTCAAATATCATAAAGAAATTAAAAAAAATTACGAAAAATAATTCAGGAGAATCTGGGTTAATAAGATTTACAGAGACAAAAGAATTTAGAATTGTGCTTTACTTACTGAATAACAGTAAAGAAGCTGAGAATTTCATTATGTGTACAATTATGCCACCATGCAATTATTTGATCATGAGCTAAATGCTTAAGAATAAAAAGGAAACAGATCAGGATATCCTTAACTTCAGCTGGTTGAAGTTTTTCAATTCTTGCTAATGCCTGAGTACCACTTACTGACCTGAAAAATACATTTTTTAAATCATATGAGGAATTGATAGCAGGGATTAAATGAATAGAGACATAATTTATCAGCTGAGTCATATTAACAGTAGAATTCATTTTGCTCAAAGATATTCATTTTTTTGCTTTTTATAGCAATTATAATTTTTGTATTATGTCTGCGGATCAATTTTGATACCTAAAAAAAAATTTGGGGGAATATAATTTTCCTTCTCCCCTTCCTGTTCATTTGAGGATGAAATAAATTGAAAACAAATTCTAAATATATTTTACTTATGTGAAATATTCTATACTCAGTTGTTTACGGTTTTGGCAGTCTTCAGGTTTGGTCCTTACATCTTTACCAAATTTATATTTATATAGAACATCAATATTCAAAGAAATATTTACTAAATTTTCACATTATTTTTTTTTTGGAGGTTTTATATCATTATTATTATAAACATATTAACTAGTCATATCTATAGAGTTATTCTTACTCGAAGAAAACCCAATCAATTATTTATACAATAGTAAAGAAGATGTATTGGGTTGTCCAAAAAATAATGTAGGATTTTAGTTTTTTTTTCTAAAATACCCCTCTATATAATAAGCTGTTTATATTTACTGGATTATTCAATTGTATGAATGCCAACACTCATTAATTCTCTTCCAAAAGATAATATTTATTCAGTTCTGCAGCATTTCGTTACTTCAAAATAATTCAATCTTGGCTAAGATGGCAAAGAGTGATTTTCATATATTTCTGTTTTATGAGTTTTAAGTTGGCTGGAACGAGGCCTAAATGATCAGGAACATCAATGAAAAGTGGGGTGAGAGCAGTATTAGTGAATGCATGATTCAATAGTGGTTCAAAAATTTCAAGAGGAACACTTAAGCCTGGAAGACAAAGGTCTTGGAAAGACTTGTTCCCTTAATGATAATGTTCTACAAGCTTTGGTGGAAGAAAATCCCAGAACAACTGTTCGAGAATTTGCAGAAGAATATATGTACATGTCGATGGTCAAGAGTTAAAACATACAACTTTAAATTACAACCTAAAAATTAGTGTCCCAGTGAATATTTACAGAAATAAGAAAAAATATTTTCACAGATTAAAATTAAAAATTAAAAACTTGTCAGTAGAATATATACACAATTTCAATAAATAGTTGAAATAAATAAATGAATATTTACAGTTAAAAAGTCTAAAATAGAATAAATAGTAAAAAACGAATAGTCCAATTAAAATTAAAAAACCAAAAATGAAAAAATGAAGGAACAACCACCGGAGGAGCTACAGAAAGAACATACAAAAAAAACGTAAAAGAAGAAAAATAGAAAAGCGAGACAATGACTAACCTCTTCACAATGATGTGACAAGAACCAAGGATTCCCTGTGACTGAGGCCTCGGGACCGGAGGGCCATGAGAGAGGCTTCCGAGACATGCCTCAACTTGGTTTCTTCTCCCGTCTTATTAATATTTAGGCCTCCTTTTTTTCATCCTATCTAGCTTTATGAATAGGTTTTCGGCTATGCTCAGGGTCTTGCCTTTTTTTGCTTCGTAGAGCAGCTCATACTTTATAGCAGATTTCTCATGACCCTCCTTCTTGGTGTGGGCATGGAACTCTGTGTCTCTGGTAACATGCTCTTTCAACCGGGTTCTGATCTTTCTTCCACTTTGACCGACGTACGATGCCTCACAGCTAGAACATGTTACCCTGTATACTCCCGACATGTTCAGTGAGTCAACAGGATCCTTGACCCTCGTGAGCATTGCTATTAAAGAGTGTCGACTTTTGAAAGCAGTCGTCATCCCGAGTGTCTTGAGTTTATTTCCTATCTTATGAGACACAGAGCCCAGATACGGAATAGAAAGTCGACACTCTTTAATAGCAATGTTCTAGCTGTGAGGCATCGTACGTCGGTCAAAGTGGAAGAAAGATCAGAACCCGGTTGAAAGAGCATGTTACCAGAGACACAGAGTTCCATGCCCACACCAAGAAGGAGGGTCATGAGAAATCTGCTATAAAGTATGAGCTGCTCTACGAAGCAAAAAAAGGCAAGACCCTGAGCATAGCCGAAAACCTATTCATAAAGCTAGATAGGATGAAAAAAAGGAGGCCTAAATATTAATAAGACGGGAGAAGAAACCAAGTTGAGGCATGTCTCGGAAGCCTCTCTCATGGCCCTCCGGTCCCGAGGCCTCAGTCACAGGGAATCCTTGGTTCTTGTCACATCATTGTGAAGAGGTTAGTCATTGTCTCGCTTTTCTATTTTTCTTCTTTTACGTTTTTTTTTGTATGTTCTTTCTGTAGCTCCTCCGGTGGTTGTTCCTTCATTTTTTCATTTTTGGTTTTTTAATTTTAATTGGACTATTCGTTTTTTACTATTTATTCTATTTTAGACTTTTTAACTGTAAATATTCATTTATTTATTTCAACTATTTATTGAAATTGTGTATATATTCTACTGACAAGTTTTTAATTTTTAATTTTAATCTGTGAAAATAGTTTTTCTTATTCCTGTAAATATTCACTGGGACACTAATTTTTAGGTTGTAATTTAAAGTTGTATGTTTTAACTCTTGATCATCGACATGTACATATATTTTCTAAATTTCTCAATTAAATGACATATTGTACAACGTTTTTATGGTATTTGTTTGCCAGCAGGGCACTGATGATGGAGCGTATGCTCTGAAAGCGCTCTGTCACAACGAATAAAGAATAGTGAAGGAACGAGACATTTTTTCTTACCTGAGATAATAATTCCTTCACCATCCAGCACCTCAAAAATGATTACCATTTGTTTAGACATCTAGACTACATTTTCAAAATAAAGAATTTATTGATCAAAGAGTCATAGAAAATGAGTTTCCTTTATTTATAAATTCTATCTGGATTCCAAAATCTATTTAGAGGGTATGTGGTTCAGAGATGCTAACACATAAAGAGAAATGTAATGAAAGTATTGGATACTATTTTGACTAATAAAAACAGGTATAATTTTATTTTTCTGTTTTCCTTTTAAAACCACAATAAGTTTCCGAAGAACCAAATAATTAAAATTTATAATATTAAATAAAAAAATAGTTTTACAAAAGACATTCCAACATTTTTTTTCTCAAAGAGGAAAAGTACACCAAGCAGATAATGTGATAGATACAGTGTAATGGCTAAAAAGGTTCAACTCAAACAGACAGACTATAAACTACCCCTAGTTCTAAACATTTCTCTGCTGATCTCGTGATGGCCAATGCTCATGAAGTGGCCTAAACCATTTTTGATTAAATCAGATTAATCTTACAAATATTACTCTTATATGAATTACCTTGCATGTCTTGTGCTAACATTAAGTGGATCACCTTGTCGGTGAATAGCTGTTTCTTGAGAAATAGTAGTTCCGTCACCAGATACAGTAGAAGCGGCAGAATCCAAACTGATGTTAGAACCACCATTTGTCAAAGCTGAAATTTGGATCATTTATGAATTTCAATGAAACAAATTTCAAGCAAACAACAAAAGAAAATAATCGTATTTCATCATTTTTAATGTTAACAAAATATAGGTAAAATAAAAACAAATATTATTCTAGGCAACTTCCCAGGATTAATGATTTGGAACTCGGTATAGATTTTTTTAGTAAAAGAACATATACTTCAATCTGAACATAAAACCAGAAAGAAGCTTTTATCCATTGATCACAATCTTAAATATATATATATATGTTGGGATAGATGGAACTTTCTAATTAAATTTTAACTTCAAGCAATCCATCTTTTTATTTATATAATAATTAGGAACACAAGGTTTCTGCGACATTTGAACTCCATGCCACTTTAGTGCCATTCAACTCCAGTCCTGTGATTTTAACTAATGCTCTGTCATGGTTAACACCTGAACTTCTTCTATTTGGGAACTGTACCACATTTTAGTAATGCAACCGTATCCCAGAAATGGGCCGCCCTATAGTCCCCCATATTTGCTACAAACCATTTTTCCTCTCAAAGGCAAAAGCCCCCCCCCCACCCCTCTTCCCTCTTTCTGATTGCTTCGCTGAGACAACCAGCAAGTTCTTTTTACTAACAAACTAAGGCTTGTAATATTTTTAAAGACTGTCCCAAAACTTCCTATATAGTTATAAACATAATAATATAAATCACCAAATTTTATTTTTTGGAGAAAATAACATTTTTTTTGTTCTAAAATTAGAAATTAACAATAATTTTTTTTTTTTACAAAAATTAAAATAAAGTATTTAAACCTTTCAGTCCCAAAGCCAGGATCAAAAAGCTTTTGCTGAATAAATAAACACAAAAAATCTCATTAAATAACATACTATACAGAACTCACCTTGACCAGCAATAGCAGCAAGGTATGTTGAATCACGTAAATTAAGAGATGCTCGTCCAGAAGCATTGTCTTGATGATATGTGAACCTAAGCAAAAGAGTATAGTAAAATTAAAAATGACTTATTTTTTTTTAAATTCATAGATAAAGATAAACAAGAGCTGACAATAATAATAAGAATTAAAGGAAGCTATTAGTATATTTTTATAATAACATTCACACCACCTGATGATGCACTAAGCACTTTAAAAGATGAATTGTGATTATAAAATGTTGTTTTAGCGTACTTTCTGAAATTTTGAGTCCAAAGGTCAGATTGGTTCCCAGATGCTTGGGAGTATTTAAGCCGGATTACAGGGTACTGAGAGCCAGTATATATTGAGCAATTATAGAAGGAAGAATCTGGCAGGTAGAGTGTCGGTAATCTCTTCAGCAGCTCTCCCGAGCAGAATTAACTCCACAGTCCGATTAAGTAAAACTTTTATAACTAAGATTTATTTAGACATAAGTTTTCGCTATTTTTATAACTTTATGGTGTCTTTCTCATGTTTAATAACATATAACAAAATTTTAAATTATTTAATTATGAATAAATTGATATTTCTTTAAATTTGCTCAGTATTGATTGCTGGTAATATTCCCTTCCTAATTTTTTTTTTAAGTGACTAGGCCAAAAACATGTCTCAAGGTTTACCAAGTGGATTGACAGCTACGTTGTAACTCACGTGGTGAAAACATTGGAAGTTCCATATTTTCTATGTTCCTACACACCTTTCGTTTTATTTCCATGTTTTAATGTATGGGTCAAAGCAGAAAATACACCTTGTAAAGTCTTGTTGAGTGCTCTTAGTGCATGGTTTTCCCTGGGGTGTGTATTTGTGTATTTTTATTGTAAATTCAGTCCTTGGGATTGATTTATATGCTGTGTGTTCAAGCAATTCAAAATAATTTGTTGGAAAGTTTGTAAAAATGCTTAAAATTAACTGATTCTCTTAATAAAAAATGTTAACAATTAAACACATTAAATAAAAATGCCAGAGTAAGAGCATTAATTAATTAAAATGATAGGTGAGAGGAAAAAAAGGATTTGCATTACATTTCTAATTTAAACAACTTAACTTTAACTATTCAGTAATTAATCACGAATGCTACCTACCTGTGATGAGACTGATATTTTCCAGGGCTTGAAATAAGAGAACTTGGAGATGGTGATGATGACTGCCTATCTGTAAGCCTTTCTACATTTTGGACAACTATTCCTAACCAAGGAACATACAAGGAAGCAATCCTAGCAAGCTGACCCTGAAATTGAATTAGAGACAATCAATCTTAGTTTGATACTTATTTATAATAGAGGGATTATAATAATTACATCATGAACTAAAATAAAAAAAGTCTATCATGCAGGGGCTGCATTAACTAAGCAGATTTACTATGTTCTAGTATGTTACTCAATTGATCTCATATAACCATATGATTTATATTTCTAAGTAAAAATCCGATGAGTAGAAGAGAAGGTTAACTGAAGGCTGAAAACAAGAAAGAAAGAAAAACTTACTTAAAATTTGAGCTAGATAATAAATATACACAACAGTAATTGTAGAGCATCAATAGTTTAATAACACTGGTTCTATAACAATTTTCATTAAGACCCTAACCCCACCCCTATTCTTCGCCCGGTTTCAGCCTTTAACTAATATGATCTTTGGTGTTGAATAAAAGAGTTAAATATTTAGAATAGTATAGATGAATTAAAATTTTTTTAGTTATGAGGACGTAAAATTTGAAATGATATCACACAATGTAATTGCATAAACCTCACACCTTACAATGAAATGGAGCATGTATAACAGCTCATTGTTAATATAGTAGGAGGGGGGAGGGAGGGTTACTGAAGGCTGAAAACTACATAATGCCAATATCTCAGTTGATATTCATGATAGAGAAAAAAGTCCGTCACGCAGGGGCTGCGTAAACTAAGCAGATTTCCCACGTGAAGTTATTCAATAGAGAAATCTCCATACGAGAGCCGAACAGTTACGGCAAATGGCCGAACTAGCTTTTGGCGGGAAACTCAGTTGTCCGTTTTTAATCAGTGGCCCAAATTTAATCAAAATGCAAATATCTTGGTTAATATTCAAGATAGAGAAGAAATGTATAGAACAATATTTATAGTAAATTTAATCTACAATAAGATTGGTTCTATACAATTTTTTGATCCGATGCATGGTAACGGAGATATTTCGAATTTTCGAAAATCCCCCCTCTAAACCCCCCCCTCCCACTAGTCCAATTTCAGCCATTAATTGCAACCGCTAGAGCGTTAACAGACAAATATATATATATATACACAGTTTTGAACGGACCTCATTTTCGTCATCTCCTGGGTAGGATCGATGGACATTTGAAGAAAATTTTCGAAAATCGCGTCATGAGTACGACCTCAATAGCTGATTTCCCTTAGGGAAAATCTGCTAATATGTATGTAGCAACATTTACAGACAATTAAATTTACAATAAGATTGGTTCTATACAATTTTCTAATCTGACATATAAGAACGGAGATCTTCTAAATTTCCCCCTCTACACCCCACCCCAGATTTCACTGGTTGATGAACTGGATCTATAGTTCTACAAAAAAAGCTCATCTATAGAGTTTAGTGATGATGAAACAAAGTTTGCAAATGCTAGAGTGGTAACAGACACGTATGTGTGTCTATATATATCAAATTTTGAATGGGCCTCATTTTCATCACCTCCTTTTTAGGATCAGTGGAAATTTGAGGAAATTTTTCAAAAATCATGTCATGAGTAGAACCTCCATAGCTCACTTCCCTTAAGCGAAATCTGCCAAAATTATAGACTACTTCCCACAGCCTGCGGCAATCTGCTAGAGTTCAATATCTTTCCTGAAAAATTATTCATTTTTATAAACACGTGATAATAATTTTTCCTGTAATTGTACACAGAAAAGACCCTACCTTCCAATAAAAAGAGAAGTAACTTCATAATAAAAGTTTTCTTTAAAATTGAAATCTTTAATAAAAAGTAGGTAAATTACATAAATAAATACGATACACCAAAAGTGTATACCTTTGACCTTTTGACAATTGAATTGTGATCTGGAAAATAAATTGGCCATATTTGAATAGCTTCAAGTAAAGTACTTAGTTTATGTTGAAAATAAATAAAAACAATTTTTACTGAATTCTAGATTGAATAAATTAAAAACAAATAAAAGATAAAACACTCTATTCTAACCTTAGCCTGGTACCGGTCATCAAGCTCATGCTTGGCCATGAGATCTCTAAGAGTATTTAGGGCAAGCTTTCTTGCACCTGATTCCTGAGTGAGTGAAGCAGATGTTTCAGTAAGAAGCAGCCCAGCCAAATAATGGCGTCGACAAAACTCATCTGACAGCCAGTATTCACTGCATATATCTGCATATAAGAAAGATGTTAAATAATTAACATTAAAAAGGATAAAACTCCAAATAAGAAAACAATGTTAATCTGGAGAGCTTTAACTTCCAATTGCAGAAACAAAAATTCCAAAATGCTTTAACTAATTTATAAAAAAAAATGTGCATACTGATTAGTAAAGAATAGAATAAAATAAACAACAAAATATGATAAAAAAATTTTAATTCAATACAAAATAAAATTATTTTTTTGGTTTGATTACCATTTCGTCCTTTGACATGAATTATAGGTAGATTGAAGGCCACATAATGCTCATGTGAGCAAATAATGCTTATAAAGGTGAATTTCAAAGTATATAGTGAGCTAGCTTCCCCAGTAAAAACTGAAATATACCAACTAATCAGTCGAAGAACAAATCCTCTATCTAAAAAACTGAGACACCTCTGGAAAATAAATAAGCCATTAGATTAGAGATTAAATGACATTTTAAAATTAATAAAATTTTATGGAGGAAAAAAATATTAAGAAGATACTTTATTTTTTGTTCAACCAACAAATATGTTCCAATCTCACTAATTGATATTGATATTAATTTTGATCAATATGATTTAAATTCGAATGAAGTTTCCTAATGTTTCTTTTCATATTATCACATTTCAATCTCAAATAAAAAACACTATCTTTTTGGGTATTCTACTTTAAATGAGTTAAAATTGTTGAGGGATTAGAATAACAAAATGTCATTGGCAGTATACAAGTTGAAACTCTTTTCCAAATCAGTAATGACAATAGTGAACAGACATTTAAAATAGATAACATTTGTCTGTGATTTATAGAAATATTTTCCATCGGCTTTTTAAGTATTAGACTGGAAAGTCTGATATACAAGACAATGGGAAACAACTGCATGTTCTACCCACCCCTATTCCTTCCCTTGTTCATTTTCTTGGGTATTGGGATTTCTTTCCCTAGAGAACAAGTGTAGCCAAGCCACTAGGCACTACAGAATAATTTGAACTCAAAGTAAAAAGAAAACATTTGGGGGCAGGGGGGGGGGGGGGTTAACTCCAAAACATTTGGAGCAGAACTGCCTCTTGTAATTTGGATGAAGCTCGTTACTGTAGATCTGTCACTGAACAGTACTGAATCAGGCCAGGTCACCAACAATGTTCTGGTGTGGATTAGGTATTAGGAAAATACAACATAATTTTCTGACTGCTATAGTGGAATTTGAACGGCAGTAAATTTTATAAAATGCAAGATAAAAATCTGCAATGAGAATATGCAAGGGCAAAGCAAGTTTTGATCTTCCACAACCAGGGGACTGACAACTGAAGGAAGTATATGGCCTTAATTTGTTAAACCAGTTGTTTTCCCCTTTAGTATGTAAAATTCCATTTGACCAATATTTATTATTAATTAACCCTTAATATCCTGAATTTTTTTTTCTTCAGGAAAAAAAAATTATCAATATTTTTTTACTTACTTAGGCATTCCTTAACATGTAAAAAATAATTTTAAAAATTTCTGATATGTCGTTTATGAGATAAGCCCTGTACCCATATGGCTACCCTAGGACATTTGACTACCTGTATTTGGCATAATGTATGCGTAGGGCAAAAAAGGAAAAAAAAATTAACCATAAAACAGGTTTATTATGCTCATTTACAATATATAATTATAAGACAAATTATTTTTTTGTATGAAATGCAACAAAACAATCAATAGACAACCGTACTTTGCACTTCCCACACATTGTTCTTACTTTGCTAGTACACTCGTTCCCTGCACATCTTTTCCTTTTATTTTCTTCCGTCTTAACTATAAAATGGCCTAAGCGGTCAAAAATTATCTCTTGGATTACCCGACGACGAAGTTTTCAAAGAAAAAATTCTGGGCCTCCCTGCCCCCATTGGTGGAGATCCATATTTTGATAAATATGATTGCATTATATTCGGTCGAAATTCAAGTTGAGTGTCCCTGCGATTTTGAAACGTATCCATGCATTATGCAAGGGCACATCAATTAGCCACGATAGAATAGACCAATACCATTTTTTATTACGGAAATTTGGTACATGGCCACCCCTTCGTCATACGATCTGTTCCTCCCATGAACTTATTGTATTCCCGAATAACGTTAGGTTGGGTAACAGCTACATTCCTTTTATCCTTTCTGGAATATCTTTTTATCTGAGCAAGAGGAATAGAACTGTGGCAATTTGATGCGATTGCATTAACTGAATTGTCTTTCCATTTTATTATACAAACCACTTCTTTCCTAGAAATGCAAGACATATTGAATCCCCTTTCGTTATGTAAATTCCTTCGACTAGAACGGTAGAGTCTGTCTGATCCATGGCATCAGTATCATAAAGGATGCCCAGAGCATCATTTACACTGAGTCCAGGGACAAGTAGGCTTCCAAAATCACTGACACAACATAAACATCGCATTTGAAAAAAAAATTGTCAATAAAAAAAATAGGCAATCAAATGTCCTAGTGTACCCAATTGGGTACAGGGTCATAATTGACTAATTACAGATTTTAATAATTCGTAAATTTCTATAAATTTGCTAATAAATTGTGCAATAAACTTTAAGTAAAACATTTTTTATTTAAAATAACTAATAAACTAGTATTGATGTATTTTATAACAAAATTTACTTTCCTTTTTACGAATCGTGAGTAGTCCATTTTTAAAAATAATAAAAAACACACTTGTATAATCCACTTGTTGAAGGCAAGCACTAGATTGAGTAGAGGGACTGCTGTAGAGAGCATGGAGGGAGAATACAAAAATTGAACATGCACACCGGATATGATGGAGCCTGCTTATTTCCCCCATATGGGTACGCTAGGTTATTAAGGGTTAACATCCACTTTCTGCTGCTATTGCTAATTGGGCGGGTTTTCTACAGGTTAGCACCCTTTTCTAGCCAGGGACTGAGAATTTTATTTAATGAGTTTGACACTAAATGAACTCCTATTGTCCTGGTGGGAATTGAACTCGACACTATAGGTTTACTATGTGATATTAAGGTCAACGGTTTAACTCACATGAGTGTAACCTGAGCATCTGGCCAATATTTCTAAATTTTGTTTGATAGAAGCACATGGTTACAAACGAATGAGACTAGACGTCTTGTAAAATTTGATCAATACATGGTATTACTTTTTATGTTCAGATAACTTCTTAATTTCATTTAAAGTAAGTCTATAAGTAACAAGAACACAAGGAATTCACTAAAACCAGTAGCCTCTGACTTATAAAAAGTGAATAACAAGACT
>CM032229.1:67032500-67272500 GCA_019009955.1 Riptortus pedestris
ACTGGAAGGGACTAGTGCCTTCCACCAATTAGCTACAAATTAGGGGCACTTCTTTGAACCCCTCCACACTCCCCAATCACACCTTGAATAATAGAGCCATTTAATTTTCGCAACAGTATATATTGAATGTTAAGGGCAGAATTTTATTTGTTGCAAATAATGTTTTCTTGGAATTTTGTTTTTTGTAAAACAAATCCCCCGGGATTATTACTAAATATTCAGCTGATTTACCTGTTAATAATTTTAACTTTGAAATTATGTATCTCTTATTTAAAATAATACTCATATCCCTGTATCACAAAAAAGCATATGGATCAACAAAAACTAAAATATTATAAAAAAAAATAACAAATTTCTAGGGAAAAAAAAGTTTTAAGGAATTAGAACCAAATTATATAAAAAGTTTTTAAAAATGTGGATACAGGTCCAAAGTCCATATCAAAAAAAGTGATTAAAAAACTGGAGTATAGACAAAATAGAAACAAGACAAATTAAACACAGAGGGGTGAAAGATGACCTTGAGGCAGAACACACTCAAGAGTATATTCATTTTAGCAGATTTCCCTTCAGGGAAATCAGCTATTGAGGTTGTACTCATGACGGAATTTTCGAAATTTTTCTTCAAATGTCCATCGATCCTACCTAGTAGATGACGAAAATGAGGTCCGTTCAAAACTATATATATATATATATATATATATATATATATATATATATAAATATATTTGTCTGTTACCGCTCTAGTGGTCGCAATTTTTGTTTGATCGTTACCAAACTCGATATTTAGTAGTTTTATGTAAAAAGAAAGATCAAGTTCCTTAACGGCTAAAATCGGACAAGTGGGAGGGGGGGTTTAGAGGGGAGGATTTTCGAAAATTCGAAATATCTCCATTACTATACGTCGGATCGAAAAATTGTACAGAATCAATCTTATTGAAAATTAAATTTACTATAAATATTGTTATATACATTTATTCTCTATCTTGAATATTAACCGAGATATTTGCATTTTTATTACATTTGGGCGCCTAACGGACGAGTTACTTTCCCGCCAAAAGATAGTTTGGCCGTTTCCTTTACTGCTCGGCTCTCGTGAAATTTCTCTATTATAAAACATCACGAGGGAAATCTGCTTAGTTTATGCAGCCCCTGCGTGACGGACTTTTTAATAGTGTAAGCAGTGTAAGGGTAAAAAAAACTCTGATTGGCTAAACTGGAAATACTTTAGAAAAAGGGTATAAAAATCCCTGGATAGTTATAAAAGATTTAGTCCAATTGAGGAATGTCTGAACTTAAACTAGTTTAACATCTTTTATGTTTCCCAAAAAATGTCCTTCCTGGTACTCATTTGATATGTTAAAACAACTTTGAGGCAACATTAATGGAAAATTTGTGTACCTTCATTAGAGATATCATGTATAAAATAAAGCAATGAACAGAGAATATGGAGATGTATCCTATAACCTCCAACTGATAATGATTTGTGACAAGCCTGGGCTTTCATGGGTTTTATCACAAATTTTAGTTTCATATACTCACTCCTTTACCAAGGCCTAAAGGTTGTATAGAGAGGTATCCAGCAGGAAGATTAGCCGAAACTGGGACACTCTGTTCTTCAGTATTTAATCTGTAACAAAGAAAAATAACAACAAAATAGAAAATAAATAAACAAGCATATTTGAAAAAAAATAATAAAATAAATAAAGAGGTTTGTAAAACTACTTCTTAAGAAATATCTGGGTCACAAAGCACATTTATGGCTTTATATATATATATATATATATATATATATATATATATATATATATATATATATATATATCTATATAAGAACTTAAAGAATAGGGAGATTGGTAGAACCAGTCTAATTAACATTATATTTCCTAGTTGTAGCCCATTCAAGTGCCTAAGTATTGTTATGGGAAGTGGTAATGTGGAACATAAAAGGCAAAATTGCCACAGGAGGCTTGAAAATGGTCATCAAACCAGTAATTATATAGGGCATTGAAACATGGAAGCCCTCCTAGACTGGGATAGAAGAACTCTAAGAAATAAATTTAATTTCTAGCCATTAGCATAGCTAAAATTCATACTTTTACACAAGATGCTTAAATATAAAGTATGGGAGCAATCAAATAAAAATTTATGCTTGTGAAGGTCCAAGAACAACAACCAGTGCTATTTAAGTGGTGTTTTAAATAAATACATGATGAACATTAAAATAAATGTTTTAATAATTGTATCATGAGCACACCAGCAGCTGATTTACCAGCATGGCACTGAGGTTTGACTTTGAGTGCCACTTGTTTTATTCTTACGGCTATAACCTCCAATCACTTAAAGCTCTAATTTAATAACTTTAGTCTTTGGTAAGCATCAAGATCATCCATCCTTCAGGCGATCTGACACTCAATTTTCCTTCTCATTGCAAGCCCAAAGTCAGGGAATGGACTCTCCTGATTTATTTGCAATTACTTATAGATTAAAATGATAACTTCATTTCATATAAGATAAAATCTTGTAGGATTCACATTGACTTATATGATATGTTCTTCGGGAAGCTCTAAAATAGTCACCTGCCCCTTTAGATGAGTCATTTAGACTTTTTTATGTTTTTATCTGCTTTTAGTTTAGGTCAAAGGACATCTTCAATTGACTCATTTCTACATTTAAACTATTTGTACAACTAATAAAAAAGTATTCTTCAAGAGTCATTACATCATAGCCACAAGCTGATTTTAATATTTCATGAGCTTTTACCACTGCTTTGCAAATTAATTTGAAATCTTTGTTAAAAATTCATGATGCAAAATAGGCAAGGTAAATATGACAGATCACTATTGACTTTTTATTTCAAATGGCTGTAGACAGTAGTTACTGGTAAAATACTTCATTCGCCACATTTTTTGATTATCCCATGAATGCAGGCTCTTTTTTTTGTTTCAAAAATTAGCGTTTAATAAAATGCTTCACAGGTCAGAACCTCAAAAGAATCCAAAAAAAGTTATGTTTGGCCAGATAGATCTATCACTTGCACAAGTCTGCTATAGAATATTAGTGATGAGAAAGAGGCCTTAAGATATTTAAATAGGAGAATGTTTATTACTAAACATTAAGACTATGCTCAAGTTAATCTGAAGGGTGTCCCCTCGCTTCTTGGCTTACTGAGGCTAAATATTTTATTTGAAGAGTCTGACACCTAACATTATGAAGTTCTATCTATTTTTGTATTGATATAAACAGAATGTTAATGTAAACAGAAAAATAAAATATTATAAAATTATGATAGTTTTAATTTATTATCATTCATATTATGCTACTACTGATTTACACACTTCTCTAGCCAGATGGAACTACAGATTTAATGAGTTTACAAAATAAATTCCTATAAAATATCAAATATTTAGCTTATCAAGATGTATTGACTTCGAATACATCTGTAATGAGACTACTTTTTTAGAGGATCTATTAAAAAAAGATAAATTTTAACAACAACAAATACCTTATAGCCTACAACCTTATACACCTACCTACCTTATACCTTATACAATATCAACAAATGCCTTTTTATAGGACATCAGGAACATAAAGAGGTAAGAAAAATCAAAACATAGTTTTCTCATTATTGTCCAATTCAATCATCTATTCATTATTTTCTATAGTTCTTCTATGGTAAACTAAATTATTCTCAGTGATAATTGTTTATTATTAAAATAAAGACTAAATAAAATTAAAAATCCAATCTACACTCAAGATATATAATAATTGATTAGATTGAATTAGGAAGAAGAATATGGAATAATAATGGATTGTTGCCCAAGAAAAAATAAAATAAAACAATCAACACTTCAAAAATAACATTTACAGCAAGAAAAAAGGTACCTATTTTTAACTAAAAGTGGAATCCAGGCATAACCAACAGGTGTATCAACGCCAGAATCTCGTTTCTTTGAACCTTGTATTGATATATGATAAAATGTGAAGAGCAGGTGATGAGTAGGAGAAATACTGACAGGTAGTAAAATCTTAATTTCATCATACCATGATGGATTAGTGTTATGATGCAGAACAGCACAGCAAACCCAACTCAATAGCTTTTCACTTCGGCTTCCACGATATATACACTGCAAAACAAATAATAATTAAATGAAGTAAGCTGCCAAAATATTCTAATGGTTATGGATAATCAAGAAGCTAAAAAAGCAAAATAATTTAATTATTACATTTTTTAATTTAACTTCTTTAGTTTTCAACAATAATAATAGCAAGAACAATAGAACACAATGAACTGTATCAACAAATTGTCACATTAAGATAAGAAATTGTTTATTTTGTCATTTCAACAACTAATCTTAATAAAACATAAATGAAAGAACACAATTTAGTATGAAACAGTGCATAAAATTACAAAATAAATATTAATTATGTAATTCAAAGAGCGTTAAACTCTTTTGGGATGAGTATGAGCTGACATAAACAAAACTTTCACAATAAAATACTGACTTTTTAAAAATATCAATAAAATAAAGATTTAACAAATAGAGAATTCTAAGTTGTTTATACTGGAAGGGAAATGGATCACAATTAAGTTAGAAAAATTTGAGATGTTAAAATAGTTAGTACCACAGAAAATGAAAACTAAGTCAATATTTCTTCGGTTAGAATTTCACCAGTTTATTTCAATTAGCAGGCATCCCATAAGACTAACCATGTATTTAAAAAAAAAAATGTCTTCAACTAAAATAAGAGCTATAGAATATATATATATATATATATATATATATATATATAAGATGTTACATATTTCCAGTCCAGTATAAGTGAAAACTTGAAGGAGAAAAAACAGTCAAAGGAAATGTGAGTATAATTATAAATAAACACTACATAGAAAAATAGATGCAGTTCAAAACAAATAAAAAATGCATAAGACAAAAAGCAGACCTAATTGAAAATACCAGAAACAAATTCGTGAAGTATTGAAACAATATCAAAACATAATAGGTGAATACTAATAAATATTTATCAATATTAACACAGGATCGCCGATACTCAGAACACAACCAAAAATTTACAAACAGGACATATCCCTGAGACCTGTAATCAACTACAGGCCTTCACCTGCATACACACTAGCAATACACATCACCGAAATATTGAAAGACACAATAAACTGTTAAAATTCATACACCATCATAAATTCAATAGAGCTAGGAAACAAATTGAAGGATGTGCAAATCGCAAACAAAAAAAAAGAGTTGTCTCATTTGAAATGATCACTACCATATCATCCCAGTACATGAAACCATAGATATTCCAAAAAGAAAACTAAGTGAATTATATGACAGAGAGTACATCCAAAAAATCACTCACTCGACAAAATCAGTTTTTCATTAAAAATTACTTCCAGTTCAACAAAAAGATATTCAGAACAACCGATGGTTTAGGAAGGGGAAACCCAATATCATCTACACTAACAAACATTTTCTTATAGCATTATGAAGACTTACAGGTCCCATTGTTCAAGAAGGAATACAAAATATCTTACTACTTAAGATACATGGATGACAAACTTTAACTTTAACTCGGAGTGTGTAGAAATTTTAAAAGATCTAAGTTGAGTACATCAGAACCTAATATACAAAATAGAAATGGAACATAATAATACATTAAACTTCCTAGACCTCACAATAAGTGGAAGCTCACAGCTCTCTGGAATTTGGCATATACAGGAAACCAACTACCACAGGTACTACAAAATATACGCTACATCAAATTATCCTACACAACACAAGCTATCTGCATTTCACAACACGGTACACTGATTGAAAACACTACTGCTCTCGCAAGATAACTATGAAAAAGAACTCAATACAATATACGAAACAGCATGAAAACAAAGATTTTATACATGAGTGGACCCAAGACTACATCGATAGGGACAGCTAATCCATACAGAATGTAAACAAATAGGTAGCGAAGCAAAAAAAAAAAACCTTTCCCAAAATGAAGATTACAACTAATAGGTGACTAAAGGACTAAATAAATACAGGAAATTTTAAGAAACTACCTAGGACAAGCTTGAAGAAGGTGCTATTCCTGAAAATGCCTGCTATGTATACTCGACAATCAGCCAGTAATGACAGCAGCTACCATCAGGCATGATAGTAGTATAGTATTTTATATACTGCAAGTACCAGGCCACTATATGATATGCCAGTACTATACACTTTTTAGTTAACTTGAATATCAACTGAATTATTTATAGTGTTTTATTTTCAGTCTTCCGTAATTCCTGATTTTCACTTAGAGTAATTGAGTCATCATCTGTCCAACTTAAATTTCAGTACCGGTTTACATAAGCGTCTTATTACAGGAAAAATAAAGAATAACTGTTGAAATGAAATCATGTCATCCAACGCATGGGAAATTTGCTTACTTTATCTATTCATCTGCACGTCAGACTTTTAAATAGTTATACAAATCTAATTATACTGAATTTCACTAAGGGAATATGCTATTACAGTAGACAGCAACATAAGACATTGTTCTGGACCAAGACAAAATACCATTTGTTCTGCGAGCACGCGCATGTGTTTGTGTGTGTGTGTGCACAATATAAAATAAAACATCTATCAAAAATTATCAGTAACCATATATAAATGGAAGTCATGCAGGCTACAAAAGCAAATCAACCACTAAAAATTCATATTTTAATTGCGATTTTCTTTAGTATTGCCTTTATTGGGAAATCATTTCTTTCAAATTCCAACTTTTTATTATTTATGACCAAAGAGACATATGATAAATGTATAGATAGGCACTATAAGACACACAGACAAATATGAACACACTCGCCACAATAACTCTGGTCAGTTAAAAGATGAGACTGGGAAGGTAAAATACCTTCACTGATTTAGTAGAGCTGAAAAGATTGGAAAACGTATGCACATATAGCTGTACTGCTGAGGCCATAGTTAATTATTGACGAAGTGAAAATAATTAAGTTTTGACAGCTTTAATTCCAGTATAAAAATTGTATAAACCCTTTTAAACTATGAAAATTTTATATTTTCTCATGGACAACACTCTTAATGCACTAAACAGAATTGTATCACAAATGGCACAGAAAAAATAGTTCTAATGTCCTAAATATAACATGCAGCATTAACAGATTACCAAAGTTCAAAAAAAAAAAATAATAATTATAAATAAAGGGATGGAGAGATAAACTAACTGCATAAATAAGGAACACATTCCCTTTTGATAATGGTGTTTAAGAAATTGAATATGAAGCATATTAATGAAAATTCATATTGAGTACACATAACACTTTTACTTAATTAAAAATATATAAGTTACGAACTGGTAAAGGTTGGGCTCCTTCGTGATCTGAGTCCTTGAGCTGTACAACGCACGCAAGGTTGCGAGCCCGAGAAAAAGCCTTCTGTGAGTCAAAAGACAGAGACTGAGGATAAATATACAAATGGTTAGAATAAGACACAAAAGGATGAATTTGTGGAGATAGCTCTGCTATTTCCAAAGTAGCCGCACAGGTAGGTGGCAAAGGGAAAGGCTTTAGAGGACACAGACTACTGGTAAGAGAATCTGTAACACAAATACAAACAACATATAAACATTTATAACAAACACTTCAAAAACATATATACATTAATGGAAAGACTCTTTCTTAGTAGATAAACCAACATAGACTGGTAGGAAATCACGACTGAGATTAACTCTTTATAGTTAATAAAGTGTATGGAGTTCAGTGAAACCTCTCTACAATGGGCACTCACAGGCTGGCATATTTGTCTGATCCAGAGGGGTGTCCACAGTGAAAGGGTGACAATTCTCTATTTCTATTTTTTTTTTTTTCAGCAGTTTCAAATATCCAATTTAAAAGAACAAACAAGGGTCAGACATATTCTGGCTAAAAGAAAAACTTGATGAGTTGGGATTTCTATGAAATCTGCCTAGAAGTGAGGAAAAAGATGTAAAAAAAAAACCATGGAAAATCGCAAATAATATATATATATATATATATATATATATATATATATATATATATATATATATATATATATATTCCAAAGCACAGTCACTTTTCACTAATTACCCGCCACTCAAGAAAAAACTCCCTCATTAGACCAGAAATACTATAAAGAAAAATTAAAAAAATTAACTTCCAGGATTAAACATATGACAATATTTTCTTAATTAAATATATTTCTGAATTTCCCCTTTACCATTAATAAAGAAAAACAACACACATTAATGACAATTACCAAATTTAATTATAAAATGACAAACACAATATATCCGAAGAAAATAATGTCAAAAGATGAAAATAACCTAAGATGTGAATCATCATCAAACAGAAAATAAATCAAATAAACATATCAATATCAAATCAATGTGTATATCATAAAATAAAACAACTCAGTAGGGCTTTCTCAGTTCTTAGCATTTTTAGGTATCCGCTCAGAGGGGTAAAGCTCAGAGAGATGAAATTCATAATACACTCAATCTAGGGCATTTGAAAACTGTCCACAGGGTCATTCCATTTCAAATCATCCAGCAAAATTGAAAAATGTCACCCATGGTTTCAGATTTCAATGAAAATTTTTTTAACAACACTTTTTACCTTCCTTATGAAGAATATAAAATTTTACTTTGATATCTTCAGTAGTTTTTATGAAAAAAAATGATGAAGTATTGAGAAAGTTTGTAACTGACATTTCAAAGGTTGCTTATTTGACACACATTGTATTAGAAAAAAAATCATAAATTTAATTATTTTCAACATATCAAGATAAAATTTTCACTAAAGTGTTCTCAAAAGCATGGAGATACAGGAAAAAATAATTTGATGATCATATTAAAATATAAGCGCCCCCCCAGAATTTCACGAACTGCGTCCTTATTAAAAATTTTAATTAAAAAAATCCAATTTTTCAAATATGTTTTTGCACATGAGGCAGAGTATTTAAGCAAGCAAACTTTTTTTTAAGTTATCTGTTAATGAGCAAACTAAAAGACTATGAAAGAAAAATAGCCGATTTTTGAGTGTTTATGCATTTTTTTGGAGATAAAAAAAATATCTTCCTTCGAAGGCCAATAAAAGATGGTGCAGGACCATGTGGGTGTAAGAATTTAACTTTAATATCACCTTCATCTTCGTAGGCCTTCGAAGGAAGATATTTCTTTTATTCCCATATGTAATGTAATAGCTTGTGTCGCTGCACCAACAACAAAAGGCTCTCGTAGAGTGTACAATTTCCCTGAAAAGGACTTAACTGACATTCAAAAACAATGGCTCTTAATTTCCAAAAGAAGGCATCACTAAATGGTAATATATTTAAAGTTTTATAATACATTTAAGATAATCCAGTTCTTCAAGTTTTTCAAATGATAATTTGTCATTTAATAGAGATTTAATTTTTTAAATCTTATATGTGCATCCTTCCCTGTTTATTCATTCTGTAAATAAATATTACATTTTAATTAAACCAAGGAAAATTTGTTTTTAAATTTGTAAGTCTTTTTAAAAGGTCATACACCTAAATTAGCAATTATGTATTTTTATTTTTTTTTTTTTAGTATTAATTTTCATATTTGTTCATAGAAGAGCAATTTTTGAGAAAATTCCAAAATATTTTGGTTTATCTCCAAAAAAATGCATTAACACTCAAAAAGCCGCTATTTTTCTTTCATAGTCTTTTAGTCTGCTCATTAACGGATAATTTAAAAAAAAAGTTTGCTTGCTTAATTACTCTGCCTTATGTGCAAAAACATATTTGAAAAATTGGGTTTTTTTAATTAAAATTTTTAATAAGGACGCAGTTCATGAAATTCTTGGGGGGGGGGCTTATATTTTAATATGATCATCAAATTATTTTTTCCTGTATCTCCATGCTTTTGAGAACACTTTAGTGAAAATTTTATCTTGATATGTTGAAAATAATTAAATTTATGATTTTTTTTCTAATACAATGTGTGTCAAATAAGCAACCTTTGAAATGTCAGTTATACAAACTTTCTCAATACTTTAGCATTTTTTTTGACAAAAACTACTGGAGATATCAAAGTAAAATTTTATATTCTTCATAAGGAAGGTAAAAAGTGTTGTTAAAAAAATTTTCATTGAAATCTGAAACCATGGGTGACATGGTCTGGATGATTTGAGATGGAATGACCCCACAGAGAGTGGTAAGGAGAGGTTTCACTGTATAAATTTTTGTTATTACCCTTTTACAAATAACAGAATAACAATCAACATATCAAAATTATTAAAATAATAACTTTTTATGAATATTACAACTTGAACAAAGTGTAATTACAAATCAAAAATTCTTTTAAACAAATGAAATATATAATATATATATATATATATATATATATATATATATGTATGTCTGTATATATATATATATATATATATATATGTATGTATGTATATATATGTATGTATGTATATATGTTTGTATGTGTATATATATATATATATATATATATATATATATATATATATATATATATATATGAAACGGCACATAATAGAAAGAAAAAAATTAAACCACTGGGAATTTTAGTTTTGTTTTTTAAATTATTCTCTAGTAATAAAACAAACCCATGATTTAAATTGTAAATAATATAAGCTGCCTATTTTTATAAGAATAAAATCTACTTTAAAAAAAGTGATAATCATTAAACAGATATTACACTTATTACATAAAAGTCCGCCACGCAGGGGCTGCATAAACTAAGGAGATTTCCCATGTGAAGTTTTACAATAGAGAAATCTGCATACTGGTAACACAAAACCACCATGATTAAATACAAACGGTAATGAGAAATCTTTCAGTTAATTAAAATAAATCCCCAACTGAAACGGCTTCTGAATTGTAAGAATAATATTTGTTTTAATAACTCAAATTTTAGTAGTCCAAGAACTAAAAAAGGAGGGGGGGGGGCGGATGAACAGAACGTATTTGCAAAAATCTCACAAAGTAAGGAAGGTAAGGTAAGGTTAGAAACGACGGGTAAGGTTAGAAGAAGCTTCCACCTGACCCGAACAGTTACCAGAAACGGCCGAACTAATCCGAACATACCCCTCAACCACATGTCCCATAGACTTCATAAAAATGCAAATGTCTCGGTTAATATTCAAGATAGAGTAAATGTATATAACAATATTTATAGTAAATTTAATTTGCAATAAGATTGGTTCTATACAAGTTTTCGATCCGATGCATAATAACGGAGATATTTTGAATTTTCGAAAATCCCCCCTCTAAACCCCCCCTCCCTCTAGTCCGATTTCAGCCATTAACGAACTTGATCTGTCTTTTTACATAAAACGGTTAAATATCGAGTTTCGAAACGATCAAACAAAAATTACGACTGCTAGAGTGTTAACAGACAAGTATATATATACAAGGTGGGGCAGTCAAACGGCACTATTTTAGGTATTAAAATAACTTACACAGAAAATATTTTTAAGTAATATATTTCAACAAATAGTAAGAACACGAATGGAAATTTTTGTTATAAACAGAAAATGTAAAATTCGTCTTACGGTGCGAGTTGAAAGTCCAAGAGCAATGCTATGGCGCCTGGCAGATCTT
This sequence comes from Riptortus pedestris, assembly GCA_019009955.1. NCBI lineage: Eukaryota > Metazoa > Arthropoda > Insecta > Hemiptera > Alydidae > Riptortus > Riptortus pedestris. The sequence continues at coordinate 67,044,128 of CM032229.1, forward strand.
CGTGGACTTCTTGTAAACGATTCACGTACAGCTTCCACATTCTCGGGCGTTCTAACAGTTCTTACACTACCACCCCTTGTTACTGTTGTTTTACCCGCTGTTTTTAAATTGTTAGTCCAAACAGAAATGGCTTTCCTGCTTGGAACAGGCGCACGAGGCGCAAGATGAAAATGTAGGCGGAACTCGCGTTGTGCACGAATGAAACTTCGGCCATTTTCTAAATATGCTGTAACAATGAAGCCGCGCTGTTCACCGGTCCACTTCTCCATGGTTACTAACTTCCAAACGTCTAGAACATTCCGGTCACTGCTACTTCCCCCACCATACACCTCCTCTACTACACTGGCTTTGTTAAATCGTGCGGTTTGACTGCCCCACCCTGTATATAATTTTGAACGGACCTCATTTTCATCATCTCCTGGGTAGGATCGATGGACGTTTTTTTCGAAAATCGCGTCACGAGTACAACCTCAATAGCTGATTTCCCTTAAGGGAAATCTGCTAAAATTATTACTATTTCATTATATTAAATTTTAAAATACATCAATAGAAAATGATATGATGAGAGATATTTATCAATAGTGAAGTATAACTAACTGTTCTACCATTCACCCTCAAAGAAACAAGCAGTAATGTAATAAAAAGTATTTCGATAAGGAACATTGTTAGAAATTTCAAAGATCAAAAATTGAGAGGAGGCTTTGCTTCGGAACTGGTGGTTCAAAAATAATGAACTTTTATATGATATTGCATTAGTCACTCAAAACTAATATACAGTTTTCAAAATTTTATTAAGGTAATTTCAAGTGAACTTATTTAATAAACTAAAAATAATGATCTATAAAACTTCATGTATTCAATGTATACACAGCTTACTTTGAGGTAGATCTGATAATGGTTCCACTTTAATTTGTAACCAACCAGGAATGAGAGGAAGTTTGCTAAGTTTATCAGGCCTGTAAAAAAAAACATAATATGTAATAAACCTAAATACAAAGAAAACATGTAATACAAACATATTTCCTGAAAAAATGAATCAAACAGGGACTAATTATATGTTGTTTATTTATTAATGCCCACATTGTGGCAAGGCTAATTCGGAAGGATTATCTATAGGTTTCTACCTACTTTCTAAACAGGGTGGGATGAAGGATTTTATTTAATGAGTTAGTAATTATAATTGTATTTAACCATATAATAAAAATTAATAATAAACACAACAATAAAAATTAATCTTATATACAAATGATATAAGATTAATTAAGATAAATGTCATATCTATATAAATAAAACTACAAATTTTCTGATTTTCACGCGCACACACACACACACGTTTTTATTATTACACACATTTACAAATTCAACTGTGAATAAAGAGAAATGAATAGTAGGAAATACTTTCTGTATTTTGTGAGTGAGAGTGCGGAATTTATGGTTCCAACATTTTAGCAAATTTCCCTTAAGGGACATCAGCTATTGAGATTACACTAATGATGCGATTTTCGAAAAATTTCTTCAAATGTCCATCGATCCTACCTAGTAGATGACAAAAATGAGGGCCATTCAAAATGTTATATTTATATATATATATTATCTGTTACCGCTCCAGCAGTTGCAATTTTGGTTTAATCGTTACCAAACTCGATATTTAATTGGTTTACGTAAAAAGAAAAATCAAGTTCATTAATGGCTGAAATTCGACCAGTGGGAGGGGGTTTAGAGGGGAGGGATTTTGAAAATCTTTAATATCTCCGTTATTATGCGTCGGATCAAAAAATTGCATAAAAACAATCTTATTGCAAATGTAATGTTCTATAAATGTTGTTATGTACACATTTTCACTATATTGATTATTAACCGAGATATTTGCATTTTATAGTTTTCGGCCTTCAATAGCCACCCCCCCCCTCCTACTCATGTCATATTAACAACAAGCTGTTATATTATGAAGCACATTATTTGGAACATAAATACCAAATATTGTTCTAATTGAACTTTAACGTTTTGAGATAAATACAAATAAGTGTCACAAAGGGGAAATCTGCTTAGTTTACGCAGACCTTGCTTTACAGACTTTTTAAGTGTGGAGACAAGAGGTGATACCCTGTTGCCAAGAAAAAAATGGAATTTATGGTTTTTTGTAGGAGATCCTGCAATGACTAATATCATTCAGAAATTGAGTAGATGAATTCATTTTCCTTCAAGAGGTATTGAACTGACGTGGAGCCATACTTTCATAGATAAAACATTTCTTAATATTGTTGTGCATACAATGTAAACAATATTAACCCAAATATTCATAACATGATAATATTCAAGGAATTCCTTAAAAATAGAGAAACGAGAACCATCGACCCCAATTAAGGGTGTAAAGCTTTTCTGAAAAATTCTCAAGCCATCAAGCAATTTCTTCTTGATTGAAGTACTTGTTTATTCACCTGGAATTCAGAAAACTCTTAAACCCGGGGTGAATGCTTCATGGCAATTACTTCTTTATATACACATCACCCTATGGGTTTTTCCAGGAGACTAATAGAGAACAGAATGTAAGACGTCATATGAATGCCATTCAGTTCCTGTGAGATGAACGTTTTTAATGAGCTGGTTAATTTTAATAATTCTAATTATCCTAACTAACAAAACTTAAGTTAAACATACATACTTCCTATAATCCACTAAGAACTTGATGAGCTCATCATCTTTTAGTTTAGCAGGATCCTGCCGGTAGATACCAGGGAAGTCTGAAACAGTGTCAGTGTCATTGCCATAAAGACTGAATAAAGGTCGAGCTGTCCAGGCAAATGGCATTCGGTACTTTCCTAACCTAAAACAAATATAGATGAAAGCTTACTAGAAATTTTCAGTACTTTTAAGAAAATAATATAGTGAGTACGATTCTAATATATTTGTAGAGAGGATACCTTAAAAGTTAAACAAATTATGAAACATTAACAAATGGGAATTATTTAATATTTAGTTTAAGCTAATCACAGTTTCTTCAATATTATCTTTCAAATGTTAGTGCTTACCCATTAGTATGTCATGAATACTTATAGTAGTTTTGGATATTAGTGCCCCACAGCCCATGAACGTGTGGACCATGAATGAGTGGGCAATGGGCAGCTTGGGATAGTTGTTCTGCTTTTCCTTCATTTCAGTGTCAAGTTGTGTTTAAACTTGCGATCTTCTCATCTATACATGTGGTGGTTAAAACTATAAGTTCAAGTTATTTTTCACCCCAACTTGGGCAAGATGTTCTCTCAACTTTTACTCTTAGAGCTGGCCACCATTATTTCCCAATGTTATTATTTTAATGCCTAGATCCCTTTCTACATGATTTTTTGTAAAGTTGCTGTTATTAGTTTGTATTTCTCTGAACTAGTGCCCGTTTAAACCAGAGTTAGAATGACAAATCATTCAAATAAAATATATTGGAGTGCAGAAAATGAACTCATTTTACAACCATATTTGTAAGGTATTTCAGTCAGTTCGAAGACTTCAGTCTTTGTACTATACATACAAACAAATAATGAGCTCACTCCTTGCCCTTTGGGAGAAATTATATATAATTTTAATAACCAAATTTTAGAATCTAACTAAATAAATTTTAGTTGGGGTGTATTTCTGATTTAGTAATTAACAACCAAACTATTAAATTAAAAATGTATTAGTAAATAAATAATACTTCAAGTATCTTAGTTATTGACTAATTACATTGTATAAATTATATAATTATTTAAGTTTTCACCTTTGGGCTGCAACTTGTGCAGTTCGATGTACTTTGAGACCCAAGCGAGGATCCTTCCCTGTACGAGTATATGGTTCTGCAGCAGCAGGAATGCTTCCCTGAAGAACTTTTTCTATTCTTGCTACTAAGTAAACTTCACTGTGCACCGAGCTTACACTAAAAACACCCTAATAAAAACAAATACATTTCATCAAAACTAAATAAAATATTTTAAACTATTGAAATAAGTGGTGCATATAATACATGAAACTGATAAATTAAAATCTTAAGAGTGCTTTTTAATGTTTACACCAAAAATTCTTATTACGGTAAACATTTTGAAATGTAAAGCTGAGGGACTAGTCATGGGAAAATATTATTTGAAACTAAAAATATACTCATCACAATTTTAATAAGTTACAAGTAATGCCTTATATTTGGTGAATTTCCATTAAATTAAAACATTTAATACACATATGCAAGCACGCACACCCATACACACGCATGTGTGTGTGAGTGTGTGTGTACTAGCTAAGGTATGTACTAGCTATATTATTTTTTCCTTGTAAGGGTCATAATATACAGTCCTGTGAAAAAATATAAACTCAAATTATAAAATCAAAGTATTTATGAAATTTAAAAATTAACTAATTGCACAATAATGTTTCTAGATATGTTTTGATGTCATTAGATTGGCAAGAAGTTTGAAATAGCCTTTGATCTGTTTGGTAATTTACAGTCATCAAATTATGTACACAAACCATGTTTTGACCTGAGAATAAGTATAAACTCAAAGTTTGTTTTCAATTATCAGTAGTATTAAAGGATTATTATCACCTCAGTTTTCTCTCAACTTCTGAAGGGAGAGTATGTGTGTTGGATTTTTATACTGTGCCGACACGTTTTAATTAGTATTTTTTGTTTAAAATAATGCTGTGTGGAACTCATCTCTCAGAAATTGAGCAGCAACAAATTGTCGACTTGAGAAGAGGTGGTTTGACCCAACGACAAATTGCTCGTGAATTAAATCGACCCCAGGGAGTGGTCAAAAACTTTTTAAATAGTGGCATAGACAACTATGGAAAAAATAAAAGAAGTGGACGACCTCCAAAATTTTCCAAGCACGTGAAACGAGTGGTTTTGAGAGAAATCTCAAAGACAGGAGCATCCTCCTCACAGTTTTTGAGGCGGTTCAATCTTATACCAGCTTGATCAGGAAGTGGATAATGGAGTCAGCGATGCTGAAATATTGCAAGGTAATGAAAAAACCACAACTTAAAAAACACCATATGCAGCGACGACTGAATTTTGCTGAAAATCATATCCATAACAGCCAAAAATGGTCAAATGTTATTTTTAGTGATGAAAAAAAATTTAACATTGATGATCCAGATGGCTTAAATTATTACTGGCATGACCTAAGAAACAAAAAAAAAAATTTATCAAGAAGGTCGCATTGGGGTGGCGGAGTCATGGTGTGGGCTGCATTTAATGAAAGAGGAAAATGAAAAATCGCTTTTATTTCAGGCAAGCAAAATGGATGCAGTCAAATATCAAAATGTTTAAGAAGAATATTTATTGCCATTTATCACGTTGTTGGAAGACAAACAAATAATTTTTCAACAGGATAACGCGCCGATTCATACTGCACGCTAACCACCCCTAACCGCTCTACAAAAAATGGTTTGAAGATTTTGGCATCAACATTTTGGATTGGCCAGCCCTTAGTCCAGATCTCAACCCAATAGAAAATTTGTGGGGAATAGTGGCAAGAGAAGTCTACAACCTTCAGAAGCCAGAAATCCAAAATATTAATGAACTAAAAGAACGCATAACTTTAGCTTGGGAAAACATACCAGAGAGCACATTAATTAATTTAGTAAGAAGTGTCCCCAAAAGACTGTTGGAGGTGATAAAAAAAAATGGCAGAAGCACTCATTATTAAAGTAAATTTACTTATTAATGAAATGAAATAACTTTTGAGTTTATACTTTTTCACAGATTTTTTTTTTGTTATTTTGTCTTAAGTGGAGCTAATCTCAACATTATTATTAAATATTTTAGAAAAATTGTTACTTGTCATTTAATTAAAGATGAAATAATATCTTTTGTCACTCAAATTCCAAAATAAATGACTTAAACTAATTGAAACAGTTTTTTCCCCCTTGAGTTTATATTTTTTCACAAGACTGTATATATATATATATATATATATATATATATATATATATATATATATATATATACATATGTGTATGTATGTATGTATGTATGCTTACTTGACATGGATTTGTTATCCAGCCTTCTGGTAGTCCAAGGTCAGGTGGAATGAGAGGTTCTGATGGTCCATCAGGCCTAATGATCATAGAAATCACTTCTTCAGAAGCTACTTCCCATTCTAAATCCTCAGAAATTTTCTTACCTTCACGAGCATCAAAAAGGCTAACAGTAACAAAATAAGGCTCTACCTAAAAGAAACAAGTAAGCAAATTAAGGAGGTCATTCATGAAAAACATTTATGAATTATTGTGTGAAAGAGTTACTGAAGTTGAAGTGCCTTATGAACAATTGTAAACATTTGCCAAATTCATGAATTAACATTATTTATTAAAATTAATTAAATAATGAAAAATAAATCCTAGTGATATAATGACCAATGGATACATCTTTTGCAACACTGCTGCCCACTTAAGTCTTTTCGTCCCAAATAGCTTCCAAATAACCTTTTCCATATTTGGCTAGATGCTCTAGGTGAGCCATTTCATCATTTTTTTTATTTTAGATCATAGATTGTGGTATCTGAGTATCATGTAGACCATGTCGTTTAATTTCTTGACCACCTTATAAGGTCCCTCCCAGTGTGTTTGCAATTTAGGGGATAATCATTTCTCGCGTTGTGCATTAAATAGTAGAACCATTTGTCCTTCGGTAAATCCCTCCATATTTGCTGCTCAATCATGCTTGACTTTATATTTATCACTGGCCATTTTAATGTGGTTATGGGTCAAACAAACTCATGAAGGTCTTCTTGTGCCTGGGGAGTGTTTCCATTGTCTTCTTGGGCCAGACCAGACCAGGTTTGACACCAAATTCCAAATTTGGTGGCAGTTTTAGTTCCGTCCCAAATATGATTTTTGCTGGAATATGAGAGGTGGAATTGTGAACAGCTGACCCTGGTATGCCAGTAGAAATTTAGGTATATGCTCATCCCAATCCCTTTGGGCTGGGGACCACTTATCTAAGGATTCCTCTAGTGTCCAATCGAACCTTTCTATCACAACAATATCATCTAATACTTATAAGAACATGCTACAAAAGCTTTTCATAATCAAATGATTTGTGTTATTTACATCCACTTTATGATACTAAGGATTTGGGACAGATTATCTAAAGCTTACCATCCAAATGATTTTATTGAGATCACTAACTAAATAAATAGAAAAAAAAAACGATTTATCATTAAAGAACATGTGCCTGGAAGCATCTTTAGAAGAGTTTGTAGTGTGATCCCATTCTAAATGGTGCCGTCAAGATTTGTGTTTTGTTTTTATTGTTTTTAAACGGTGCCTCTAGGATGAGGTCATTCAGCTCAGATGGACCCTCATCTTAAGTCAATGGCAACTTTCAAGTTATCAAAGGCACCAACTCTGGTTGAGATCTTAGAAAATGCCATTTCCGAAGCAAAAATTGTTAGTAAAAAGTATTTTTACTGATTGCATAGCTGAAAATATTTTTATATGCCCGAACTGTCCACAAAAAATCAGTGAGAAGGTGGTAGTTCATATTATATTCAAAGGACATCTTAAACATGAGTTTAATAGAATAGAACTGATGAGTGGTAAATTGCCCTGGGCAAAAACTTATAATTTCCCAGTCTCTTTTTTCCCTTCTATATTAAACTTCAATAGACACAGGCAGTATCTTGTAAGATCTGGTCCAAAACTCTAAATTGTATTAATGTTGATTATTTGTATTTTTTCCTTCTTTGTACAGTCTTGAATAGTTTTAGTGTGTCATTTGTTCTTATATACTTAAGTAAGTACCCATCTTGAATAACTCCAAAACAACTAGTCCCGAATGTCAAAATTTCATATTTAGGACTATTGTAACACCTAGATATGCACATCCACTTTTGATCAAAATCTACTGAGAGAGGGGAGGGGGAGAGTTTAAAGGAGGGCAACAATAAAAAAATACAAATATCTCTGTACCTGTTACATAAAGATTTTCATAAGACCTTTTTCATCATAAAAAATCTTTAAATTCTGCTCTACAACATTTTTTGGAGCTGTTGCATTGGAACAATTGCATTGTGTATCAGTTTCAAATAAAATAATTATGTTAAATGAACAACAGAAAAACATTTGATTACTTTCTTGTGCAAAGTAAAGTAAGTTATGTAATCACAGCAAAAATTTGGTTTTCAGATTTTATAGGGGAGCAAAAATTTAAAATTCCTCTACACCAATTACGACTATGGAAGCTTTGTATGATCTTTTTAACACCTTGTATTTTTGAATTCCAGATTTCAATGGAATCAACCGTTTTGACCCTCCCTGAACAAAGATATACGATATAATAGGATTATAAGGAAATCAAATGTATAATAATAAAAGAATGTAAATATTCACCAATATTTTGTAACTTGAAAAAATAATACAAATGGGAATCTAAGCTAAAACATAAACATAATTTGGGCTGACGCTTTAGCTTAGTGCGGGTGGGGGTCACAGGAATATTCTCGACTAGAAAATAACTCATCTTCAGACTGCCTATAAATTACTGATGGACTGGTGCCTCTTACCTGACTCGCCTTGGAGTCAGTTTTAAAGAGATTACCTTGATCCAAGAAATATAAGGTGAGTATTGAAGGAATTGTATAGCCTCAAAGCTGGGCACTGAATAGAATCATCAGTGGAAATGTACCCATAAAAAAATTCTCTTTGTATTCAACATGCCACACAATCTATGATAGCATGAAAATATAACTGAAAAAATAAATTTTAAAGCCATGTTAATAATAAATATTATACACTCTAAAAGGTATTAATAACATTTTTAATTACCTGAGAAAGGGCTTCCTTATCAGTAGTCAATGGAGCCTGTAACCTAAATCTTAAACCAAGGCACTTAACAAGAATTCGTTGTCCAAAGTGTTCCCGATATGGTTCTACTCCTTCACAGCTCCCAACAGGTTTTGTATGCTTAAAAGAAGAGAAAATATGGTATTATAATTTTTCATTTGTAGTATAGAACTAAATTAAATATTTATCCATTCATATAATATACAAAGAAAAAGAAATTCTATTTTCCAATTAATATATTGCGTACTTGAATTAGATCATAGTGTTTTCTCATAGATGATACTAGTGAGAGTTTTCGAATTGATGGCATGACTTCACCATGTAATGCTACTGGTTTTGTTTTTAGTGTAAGTCATTGGGCTTTGTTTTAGTGTAAATCATTGGGCTTTGTTTTAGTGTAAATCATTGGGCTTTGTTTTAGTGTAAATCATTGGGCTTTGTTTTAGTGTAAATCATTGGGCTTTGTTTTAGTGTAAATCATTGGGTTTTGCTTTTTGTGTAAGTCATTGGGCTTTGTTTTAGTGTAAATCATTGGGTTTTGTTTTTAGTGTAAGTCATTGGGCTTTGTTTTAGTGTAAATCATTGGGTTTTGCTTTTTGTGTAAGTCATTGGGCTTTGTTTTAGTGTAAATCATTGGGTTTTGTTTTTAGTGTAAGTCATTGGGCTTTGTTTTAGTGTAAATCATTGGGTTTTGCTTTTTGTGTAAGTCATTGGGCTTTGTTTTAGTGTAAATCATTGGGCTTTGTTTTAGTGTAAGTCATTGGGGCTTCGTTTGAGTGTAAATCATTGGGCTTTGTTTTAGTGTAAGTCATAGGGTTTTGCTTTTTGTGTAAGTCATTGGGCTAGTATTGTTGTATAAGAGTATTCCCATTGTCATCTTGAAACTATTTTTTTTTATTGGTATAAGACTCTGTATTAGACTCAGTCCATATTCAAATAATGAAATAATACCGGAATGAAAGGGTAGAGTGAAAAGAGTCTTCTACGATTATCTCTCCGAGCAAGTGCAATTGAGGTATCAGTTTCTCTGGCATACTTCATCAATTGAGGATTCACACTCTGTTCAAGGCCTCGCAATGTACCGTATACATTTCTAGAATCTGTGCCAGGAGTTGTTGGTAAGGATGAAGTTGAACCAGCTGAAACAATAGATGAAATTATAAGGGAATGCCAAGATATATAGACTATTATAACTTAATGTAGCTACAGAAAAAAAATAATTATTAAGAATGAGTTTGACCTATTGTTCTAATATATCCGTTCACCAATATTTATTTTTCAAGGTGGCTATAATAAATAAGAAATAACTTATCTAGGGCAAAAAAAAAAAAGAAGAGAAACGTTGAAATTCTTAAGTAGAATCTGACAATGATCACTAGAAGTCAATATGTTTCTCTCTAACAAACAAGTGAACACATCTAATAAAAAATTAAGAGCTTTTGAATATATCTTTTATAATAATTTTATTGAATATTTGATGAAACAATTATTTTTATTCTTATTTATTAACATCCACTTTTTGCAACTTAGGCTAATTGGGACAGGTTATCTACAGGTTACCACCCTTTTCTAGCCCGGGTGGGATTTTAGGATGTTATTTAATGAATTTCGTCACTAAATAATTTCCTTTGCCCAGGCGAGAATCGACCTCGTCACTCTAGGTTTACCATGTGAGATAAAGGTCAACGCTTTAACTCGCATGGCTAACCTGAGCTCCCAATTATTTTTAGATATGAGTGAAACCATCTGTTCAGAGTGAAATGTAAACAACTATAAAAGCATTTTGATTATTAAATTTTTATAATGTATTATTCAAACAAAGTCCTGCTAGATTTGCACAACATTTGATTAGGTAAGTTGTGAGGAATCAAACTATAATTTTGGTATATATGCAGTACAAAACATTATATACACTAAATATTACTGGAGGAGACCAACTTTATTAGTACTAAGTTTATTATAGTAAAGTAGAATTTTATTAGATATAGATATATTATGAAAAATACCTTTGTTTTCAGACTTATATGGTAGTTCTAAGTATGATTTGGATTAGTGAGGTTATAAATCTCTGCCCCATCCCTCCGCATTTATAATTTAATTTCACCAGAAAATAACTATGTTATCACTAACAAGTTATTGATTTCCAATAGAAATTAATAATTAATTAAAATTAAATAATGTATTATTTAAACAAAGTCGAGCTGAATTTGTAAAATGTGTGATGTGGAATTCGTGGGAAATCAAACTCTTTAATTCTGGTATATATTATCTTCTTTCCTCCGATACGTTAACATTATTGAAATAACTATGTACTATCTATTACTATTAAAAGTTACTTGGTAATGTCATTATGACGAAAGACAATAGGTGTTTAAATTCAATATGATTGTTTAAGGTGTTATTGTTGTAGTGTTATTGGAAGTGAAGAATATTGAGTACTTGGAGAGACAATAATGTCCAATTCTTCACAACGTCCTTAGTACAGCCCCAAGCGCTGAAATAAAAAACTTTTTTTCTCTGCAAGTAAATGAATAAGTTGTTGATGCTTGTAAATAGATTCATGCTAATTTGATTTTTTATATTTAGAAACAATGCTGTGGGTAAAATATGATTCATATAAACTGAAATGAAAAGGAGGATTCTCAACTCTCATACAAATATTTATATTATTAGTATAAAATGTCCTAAATCTTATACAAATATAAAAAGTCGGTCACACAGGAGTTGCATAAACTAAGCAGATTTCCAACGTCCTGACAGGACACTCTAGTACTTTCATCTCACAATATATTCTCTATTTATATGCAAAATATGATGTAGTATTGGGATAACTGAGTGCTGAAAACAATTAAGTACGAATAGCTCACTTAATATTTGAGTTACAGAAATATTTAATACAATTCTAGGGCATCAAAAGTTTAACAAGATTAGTTCTCCTTCACTAAACCAGCTTTCTGTTCCTGCAGTAATATCATCACTCTTCATTGGGCTAATTTTTGGTAGCCCAATGGCTACCTTCTTCAGGCTATACACCGCTACTATTGTAAATCTGGATGAGTCCCAGTTTGGGGTCTAAAAAAAAAAAAATAATAAAGTGGTATTTTTTAGACCCTGGACTGCGACCTATCCGGATCAACAAGAAAGGCATTGTAGAGCCTGAAGAAGGTAGCCATAGGGGTACCAAAAATTAGCACAACGAAAACCACTTCAGCAGAAAGCCGGTTTAGAGAAGAGATATGAGAGAAGGATTGGAGTGCTTGAGGCTGCGGTTGAGGCGATGTCGGGTGATCGCCCGAGAGACGTGAGTCCCTTATCGGGAGACTCCCCGATGTTGGCGGCCGTGCCTCCAGTGCCCAGGCCTAGGTCCAAGGCGGGAAAGCCCTCGTACGCATCGATTTTGAGGGACAGAGTGAGCAGAGTAGTGGTGACCCCTGAAACTGGCTTGGATGTGGCCTCGGCGGAGGAAATTTGTGAAAAATTAAAAGAGGGAGTCAAACCTATGTCCCAAGGATGGGAGGTGATAGGCCTACGGAAGAGAAAGGATAAAAAGGTGGTTATTGTAACTCCCAATGTCGAGGCCGCTCAAAAGATCCGGGAGGATCCGGTTTTATGTAGCCTGGGTCTCCGGGCAGACGAGCCAATACGGAAGAAAGCGCCCCTTCTAATAATATTTGGCATCCCTAGGGCTAAATCTGACAGTGAGGTCATCCAATTGCTTTCAGAGGAGAATGAGGTATTGGACTTATCTGTGGATGATAAGAAAAAATTATTTACACCTCTATATAAGGCAGGCAAGAAGGATAGTCCTAGGGTGCACTGGGTTATTGAAGCCTCGCCTGACCAGCGGAAGGCACTACTCGCCAAGGGTGGTGTTAATTTAGACTGGGAAAGATGCCGCTTGGAGGATTGTCTAGGCATCTCAAGGTGTTACAAATGTCACCTGTACGGGCATGTGCGAGGCCGATGTCACCACAATGAGGTGTGTGATCACTGCAGTGAAGAAGGGCATACGCATGGTGCATGTCCTTTGGGGAGCAAGCAGGGAGCGTGTCCTGCCTGTAAGCGCTTTGGAAAGTCACTGTACCACGACGTTAGAAGTCCGACGTGCCCAGCTTATCTGAGGGCCTATCAGTTGATGGTTGACCGGACAGACTATGGACAGCGATAGGCAATCATATAAGTGTGAGTACTGCGAGCGGTGGTTCACAACCAAGAGGGGAAGAGGACGTCATATGAAATGTACCCACCCCAGAGAGTTCAATGATGCTATTGTCCTTGGTAGTGTGCGGGCAAGATGGGGAACCGAACAACTTCTTGTACTAGCATTGCATGAGCGTAGATTGAGGCAGGAAGGTTATGCAGGTACATTGAACGAACGACTAGCTGAGTTAATGCCTGGTCGAACCTGCCGTGCCATAGAAAGAGCTCGAGCAAAAGTGGAGTATTTTGAAGTATATCAAGGACTTAGCCAACCTGAGGAGCTAGAGGGAGAGACTCGTGAACGGCCACCTTCGGAGGTGGGGAACCTTGACCGGGGGGCTTTTATTCTTGTACTCGAGGGCATCGCTGAGCGTTTAGTGGGTATGGGACCGGTCTATGGCCCGGCTGTCCTGGCCCATGTTCTTAGGCAATGTATTGCTGGGGAAGATGTTGCTGGATCGCTGGGACAGTGGATTGGGCTTCACCTCGCAGGCAAAGATGAGCCGCCTCGGAGAGGATGTCAGGATTCGGTGAATCCTGTGGGGCGGGAGTATGGCCCCCGACGGAGAAATCCCCGGCGTGTCGACTACGCCAGGATCCAGAATCTCTGGAATAAAGATAAGAAGGCGGCGGTTGCCGAGATCCTAGGAGAAGCTAAACCCGGTGGTACTCATGGAGTAGGCGAGCTGGAGGCTTACTGGGCACCCATTATGGAGGAGAGGTCGAGCCCCTGGACGGCTCCCCGTGTTGAAGGTCCTAGGATCAATGATGCATCCAGTATCTGGACGCCTATCACGCCGGAGGAGGCCGCAAGGCATATGCCTGAAAGGGATTCCGCGACTGGACTGGATGGTGTTTCCGCAGAGAAATGGCGGGCGGTTCCTGGCGTGCTGCGCGAGGCTGTCCTTAACTGTATCATGGCTATTGGTAAGGTTCCGTGTGGGCAGCTTCGTGCGCGGGTCACGATGATCCCCAAATCAGACAGTCCAGTTAGCCCTGGTGACTACCGGCCGATCGCTGTGGCCTCTGTTATTGTCCGTCATTTGCACAGAATTTTGGCATTCAGGCTGGCATCAATCGTCCAGCATGTTCCGGAACAGAAAGGGTTTCTGAGTGGCATTGATGGGGCTGCCTGCAATGTTTTTCTCTTGGACTCTGTGCTCCGGAATGCTTGGAGGAAGAAACGGAACATTTGCTTAGCAGTCCTGGATGTCAAAAAGGCTTTTGATTCGATCAGTCGTCATGCGATCCTGGCTGTTGCTAGAGCCCGTGGTCTACCTGAAGGTTTTGTTAGATATCTTGATGGTATCTATGCAGGGAGCGTCTCGGTGATATATGCTGGAGGTCGGTGTTCGAGGGACATTTTGCCTGGCCGTGGGGTCAGGCAGGGTGACCCGCTCTCACCGATTTTATTTAATATGGTCATTGACCATGTGATTGAGGCATCACGGACGCGAGTCGGTTTTCTTTTGGGTACCGTCAGGCTGTCGTTCATTGCCTATGCGGACGATCTCATTCTTCTAGCATCCTCGGAAGAAGGTCTCAACGTGTCTCTCAGACGGTTGGAATGTGCGCTTCGGGATTGTGGTTTGGAGCTAAATCCAGGGAAGTGTGTCGGGTTGGAGCTTAGGTCCTCAGGCCAACGAAGGGTGGTCAAGGTTTGCCCGGCGTCGGGTCTTAGGGTTTCCGAACAGCCTGTTCGGGCTCTTGGAGTTGAAGATGTCTGGGTGTACCTTGGCGTCCCGTTTTCTCATCGTGGTGCGGAGCCTTTTGTGCCTAATTGGATGGACGTGATGTCTAAGATCGATAGAGCACCACTGAAGCCGCAGCAGAAAATGGAAGCTTTGAGGACTTACGTTTTAACCCGGTGGTTCCATGGGTTGGTGCTTGGAAAACCCAACCCGGTTGAGCTCCGTCGAATGGATGTGGGTATAAGGGCTTTTGTACGCAAATGGCTGCATCTCCCACGGGATTCCTGTAATGCATTTATTCATGCTGGTCGGAGGAATGGTGGGACTGGAGTTCCTTCGTTCGCTTCAAATATACCCTTTCTTAGGGCCAAACGGTTAGGGTTCGCTGGTCACTTATTGGGAGAGAGGGGAGCGACGCGGGAGGTGAGACAAGGGCTTGGTGGGGGGTTGGTGCCACCTGAAAATGTCCTGGATGTGAACGTATCATGTATGAATGAGCTGTATGCAAGGGTTGACTGTAAGGATTTGAGTGAATGTAGAAAGGTGACTGCCTCTACTGCATGGATGGGTTCAAGAGCGGCAGAATTGTCGGGAAAGCAATTCGTTGCTTTCTCGAGGATTGTGGGAGGGGCAATCCCTACCAGGATGAGGACATCCCGGGGTCAGCCGGAGCGGAGGAGGAATGCCACTTGCCGAGCTGGTTGTGACTCCCTGGAGACGATGGCCCACATCATGAGCATCTGCCCATATACTCGCAGGCTAAGGATATACCGGCACGACGAGATAGTGAGATTTGTAAGGCGGGGTTTCATCATGAGAGGGTGGCACACGTGGCATGAAAATGTTTTTATTACCCCACAGGGTAAATTTAGGCCGGACTTGGTCGTGGAATACAAAGGCAAGGCCGCGATTATTGATGTGCACGTGGTCACCGCGGCGGGACCCCTGGAAGACAGCTTCTTTATGAAGAAAAGCAAATATGATCAGCTGGAGCTGAAGGCTGCTGTTGCCAAGCTCGCTGATGTGGAGCCAGGCATGGTGAGGGTTCTGCCGGTAACCCTGTCTTACAAAGGCGTTTGGTGCAAGAAGAGTGCAGATGGGCTGCGAGAGCTGGGAGTGAGTCAGGCTACACTGCAGTGGATCACCATCAAAGTGCTCAGTGGAACCTGGTTCGTGTGGGCCAAGTTCAGTACCTTTCCTCGAGGCTTCAGGGCAGCTGGCAGACCAAGAGAAGGTGTAGGATAGGCTCGGCAAGTATGGTGGCAGTGTCTCAAATCTATGGTGTGCTCATTTCAGGACGAACCTTGGAGCGACGCTTCGGCGCAGAATTCAGTGATTGTTATTTATTTATTTAAGTATGTTTTGTTGATTTCATTTATTTTATTATCAAGAGGATTTGTTTATATATAGTATGTTTCTATATGTTTTATATTTTTCTGGTATGTTTTATTTTTTTTTGTCTTTTGCTTTTATAGCTTTTTTTTATTTATTTATTTTTTTTATGAGTATATTTATGTTCATGATGTATAACTTTTAAACAAATATGTTTGAGGCTTTTTTTTTTTTTTTTTTGTTGTTTTCTTCTGTTTTATTTTTTTTCTTTTTTAATTTTTTTTTTTTTTTTTTGTTGTTAGATACGTCTTAGGTTAAGGCAAAGAACTCTCTTTTTTTTTTTTTGGGTGCTAGCACCTTTTTTATAATGTCCTTTAGGGACATCCAAGGGGTTAGGGACCCCCTTATTAATTGTGTATTTTATAAAGTATTATAGGCTAGGTGAATTATGTTGTTGTTATTAGTATTTTATTATTCTATTTTGTAAAATGTGTTTAAAACCCAAATAAACAAGTAAAAATGAGGAATCAAACTATAATTTTGGTATATATGCAGTACAAAACATTATATACACTAAATATTACTGGAGGAGACCAACTTTATTAGTACTAAGTTTATTATAGTAAAGTAGAATTTTATTAGATATAGATATATTATGAAAAATACCTTTGTTTTCAGACTTATATGGTAGTTCTAAGTATGATTTGGATTAGTGAGGTTATAAATCTCTGCCCCATCCCTCCGCATTTATAATTTAATTTCACCAGAAAATAACTATGTTATCACTAACAAGTTATTGATTTCCAATAGAAATTAATAATTAATTAAAATTAAATAATGTATTATTTAAACAAAGTCGAGCTGAATTTGTAAAATGTGTGATGTGGAATTCGTGGGAAATCAAACTCTTTAATTCTGGTATATATTATCTTCTTTCCTCCGATACGTTAACATTATTGAAATAACTATGTACTATCTATTACTATTAAAAGTTACTTGGTAATGTCATTATGACGAAAGACAATAGGTGTTTAAATTCAATATGATTGTTTAAGGTGTTATTGTTGTAGTGTTATTGGAAGTGAAGAATATTGAGTACTTGGAGAGAAAATAATGTCCAATTCTTCACAAGTTCTTTATTTCAGCCCCAAGCGCTGAAATAAAAAACTTTTTTTCTCTGCAAGTAAATGAATAAGTTGTTGATGCTTGTAAATAGATTCATGCTAATTTGATTTTTTATATTTAGAAACAATGCTGTGGGTAAAATATGATTCATATAAACTGAAATGAAAAGGAGGATTCTCAACTCTCATACAAATATTTATATTATTAGTATAAAATGGCCTAAATCTTATACAAATATAAAAAGTCGGTCACACAGGAGTTGCATAAACTAAGCAGATTTCCAACGTCCTGACAGGACACTCTAGTACTTTCATCTCACAATATATTCTCTATTTATATGCAAAATATGATGTAGTATTGGGATAACTGAGTGCTGAAAACAATTAAGTACGAATAGCTCACTTAATATTTGAGTTACAGAAATATGTAATACAATTCTAGGGCATCAAAAGTTTAACAAGATTAGTTCTCCTTCACTAAACCAGCTTTCTGTTCCTGCAGTAATATCATCACTCTTCATTGGGCTAATTTTTGGTAGCCCAATGGCTACCTTCTTCAGGCTATACACCGCTACTATTGTAAATCTGGATGAGTCCCAGTTTGGGGTCTAAAAAAAAAAAAATAATAAAGTGGTATTTTTTAGACCCTGGACTGCGACCTATCCGGATCAACAAGAAAGGCATTGTAGAGCCTGAAGAAGGTAGCCATAGGGGTACCAAAAATTAGCACAACGAAAACCACTTCAGCAGAAAGCGGGTTAGAGAAGAACATTCAACCCAGTGAGGAAGTCTGTGAAACCACAAGATTAGTTCTATAACATATTTCGACCCGGCTCATAATAATAGAGGAGATATTTTGAATTTTCTTAGTCTGATTTCAGCCATTTACGAGTATGATCTTCAGTGTTGAATGAAACGGTTAAATATTAAGTATGGTATAGATCATAGACATTTTTGAATCAAGAACGTAAAATCTTAATGATGGCATCATCTCATAATGTAATTTGCATGTACCTCAAATAATAAAGGTCGCTTGAAAACAATATTTGGTACTTAAGTTTGGAGTAACATTCCTAATATATTGGCTTATTGTTAATATGCAATGACTAAAAGCAGGAGTTTACACAAGGCTGAAAATGAAAAAATGTAAATATTTCTGTTAATATTTGAGATAGAGAAAAAATATATAGCACGTCATTTATAGGAAATATGCAACAAGATATATTAGATAAAATTTGATATCTGACTCGCAATAATGAAGTCATTTTGAATATTCGATTTTCTCCCCCTCTCCTCCCAGTCCGATTTCTGCTGTTACAAACTTGATATTTAGTGTAACATAAAATGCTGATATATCTAGTTTTGTAAATATAAAACAAAACTTGTAACCAAAAGTTGTGAGAATAACAAAACTTGTAACCAAAAGTTGTGAGAATAACAAAACTTGTAACCAAAAGTTGTTAGAATAACAAAACTTGTTATCACTCTAGCGGTTACAAATTTTGTTTAATAATAATTATATAATTATTTATTTATATATATATATATATATATATATATATATATATATATATATATATATATATATATATTGAGTAGAACTCACTTTCATCATCTTTTAGGTAGAGTTGATGGACATTTGAGGCAATTTTTCTAAAATTAAGTCATGAGTACAACTTCGATAGCTGAATTCCCTAAGCAGAAACTTACTAAAATATAAATGTTTTACCTCTTTCAAGAGAGCCTGCTCTCTTTTCTTCTTGAAGTTTGTTGTGCTGAAGTACGAGCTGCAATTTTGAAACCCAGTCATTGAGATCATGTTCATTTTCTGCAGCTAGACAATAAGACTTGTGACCAGCAGTCATATGTAATTCAAAACACAATTTACCTCTCTTAGTGTTCTAAAATCAAATAACAGCCAAAATCATTGAAAGGTGTTAATAACTATTATGATAATACATTCGGGAAAAAGGTATTAACCACCTATTTATAGAGAATTATAATCCTTTAATTTGTTAAAATCTATTCATAAAACATAACATAATTAATTTAGTAAATTATTTAATGATCACAAAAGCCACTTTATGAAGTGATATTTGAATACAATAATTGGAATAAATAGCAAAAATGGTTATCACAACATTAATTATTATTATTACCTTTACAACTTCATTGCAAAAATCCATAACAATTGTAACTTTTGCCTCGCCTTTCTTTTCATCTTTATGAAGTTCCAAAATATAGGTGCCATCGACCTCTCTCCTAAGAATTAAAAAAGAAAGACGTATATTTGTTAGAAGTTAAATATAAAAAATGTATGTTTTATACATAAAACAATTATAACAATAAAGTTGCCTTAAATAACAGTAGCGGCGTTTGAAAGATTTTGAACCAATATTCGAAAACATCCTATCATGGCCCACTTCAGGTCCCTTCATTAAATAACCTTGCTTGGTCACCCCATCACTTTTGGACAAAATTTCCTAAAAATAAAAGAAGTAAATTAAAATATATATGTATAAACTTTAATCCCAGTTAATCTATACAAATAAAGCTGAAGATTTCTCTATATATTAATAGCGGTCATTATCACAAACAAGGACCCTAATAATTTAAACATTGCGACAGTACACCCATCAGCCACCCCTAGCTAGCATTTCTCTCAAAATAAAAGAAAAAAATTCAATTGGACCTTGTTCTTAATAAGTGTTGCCCATAGCCACCTCAGCAAAATTCTTAATACTAATTATTTGTTGGCCTAAATGGAAGAGGCTTAGAAATTTTTGATGATAAGTTCTTTAGTGTAATATGAAGTCAGAACATACATTTTTTTACATAATCTTCATATTCGAATTATCCAAATCCAAAATGGTATACACGGAGGGGCCAATTGGCATTTTTCTGTCCTCTTCTATTTTCACCCCAATAGAATATGATCATTTGAAAGCTCAATTGCTAACATTTGCCATTTTAAACTTTAATACCCATAATCCAGAATGGGGGGCTTACTCTATCGAAACATATTCAACAATATGTTCATTAATATTGATGTATTTGAAATATGTAAAGGACAAATTTTGTTTAAAATGTGTTTTTCAGTCTTAACACAAATGATTTTATTAAAAATAAATATTACTTTAAAATGTTTTATATCCTTTTTATTACATTGATTTTTTATCATCACACTTTAATTTTTAAGTTGTTAGAATCCTATTTCATTTAAAAGATAGTATTTTCATTTTATTTTGATCATAACCTTTGTTTTTCCACACAATTTAACTTATTTACTGTCTGATAGAAGATATGTTTAGTTCTCTAGGATGACACAAGTATTAAGCATTAATTCTAGTGTAATAATTATTCTTTTTTCAATGTACGTGTCATAAGTAGGGGAAGGGATTAAATATTTTACGCTACTATGTGTGTCCATAAAAAACAAGTAATAAGTGATAGCGAATTCTTAGAAACTGAGTCAACACATCGTCATCATATAAGGTGTATGTATTTGTATTCATAAGTCATCAATAATTGTGTCTATTGATATACTTTTTCAATAAATAAGGATTCTATAAACTTAATTTCTTTCTTTATAAGCTTTAATAAGCTTTCCTTTATTAATAACTAAAGTCCATCACGCAGGGGCTGCGTAAGCTAAGCAGATTTCCCACAGGAAGGTTTACAACAGATAAATCTACATACTGGTAACACCACTGTGAATGTTAAGTGAATATATACAAATGATAATGAGAAATCTTTCAGTTAATTTACAATACAAGTAAATAATCTCTACAATGGAAAGCAGCTGAATTGTAAACAAACAGGCCAGCCAACCTCGTAGTGCTGAATAGATAGATAGACCGGAAACACAAAAATTAATGAAATATATCTGAATATAACATATTAATTTTATTGAAAATATGTTAATAAAGCTAGTGGTGTAATTTGTATTGAATCAGAATCAGTTTTATCACAATCACTCAAATTTTAGTAATCCAAGAGGAAAAGAAGGGGGAGGGGGTAAACAGAATGTACTTGCATATATCTCACAAAGTAAAATTATTGTTAATATGAAATGAGTAGAAGTGGGGGTTTGCTGAAGGCTCAAAACTGAAACATGCAAATATCTCGGTTAGCATTCAAGATAGAGAATACACGTATATAACACTATTTATAGTCAATTTAATTTGCAATAAGATTTGTTCTATATAATTTTTCAATCCAACTTACAGTAATGGAGAAATTTCGAATTTTGGAAATCCTCCCCCTCCCACTTGTCCAATTTTATCCATTAACAAACTGGATCTTTCTTTTTACATAAAACGTTTAAACATCAAGCTTGGTAACGATCATACAAAAGTTCCGACCGCTAGTCCCTTAACAGACAAATATATATATATATATATATATATATATACAATTTTGAATGGACCTCATTTTCGTCATCTCCTGGGTAGGATCGATGGACATTTGAAAAAAATTTCAAAATCCCGACAGGAGTAGGAGGTCAATAGCTAGATTTCCTTTAAGAGAAATCTGCTAAAATGTATGTGCATGCGTAAGTGCGTGGGTGTGTTATTTATTTGATATCATCCGCTTTAAGCAACTATTGCTAATTGGGACGGGTTAACTACTGGTAATCCACCTGGTTGGAAGATTCAACTGAAATATTTGTTATTGCTAGTTCTAGGAGAAACAGTCAATTTCTGTTGTGTATGAGCCAGTTATTAGTTGAAATTCACTGAAATTAAAATGTTATTAAAATCAAAGAATTTCACGAAGAAGGTGAAATTCCATTCAATCATGATTTATTTATACTCATAGCAATAGTGAATCGTCATCTGTGCACGTTTTAGTCCTTTTTATCTAACTATCGTGATTTTTAAGAAAGTATCCAGTATCTAATCAGTCAAGCAGAAAGTAATTAGTCCTTTTCAGAACACAAGAAAGACTTTAGCCAAAATAAAAAGACAAAAATATGAATAATAAAAAAAAAAAAATTTTGGCAATATAAAACAGAACTTTGTAATACCTCATCCATTTGATCAACATCAGTATCAACTTCATAGACTTCATCCTTTAATTCTTCACTTTTTAATATTCTGTAATAATAAAGAAGTTTAAATAATTTGTAACATAGGAACTAAAGGAGAGGGAGAGGATTAGTTATTTTTTGGGTGGAAAGTTTGTGTGATTTTTGACCATATCAGACATATTAACAATATGTTTAATGAGATGTTTTTATTTCACTAAGTTTAAGAACACACAATTGCTTGATTAAAAAAAGTAATCAATTCTCATTATTAGTAGTGGCCTGTACATCAATTGTTTGGAGGATCCTTGATCTTAATTTATATCGATATTGATAAATTAAGGTCACCATTCAAATTAATACTAAATAACCTTTCTCATAAATAAATAAATTACACATTATACCCCTGAAACTTCAAAACCTAGAGAATGTATTAAAATAAATAACTGATATTAAGTTCATACATAATAATAAGAAAGGAATATATAATAAAACAAGGCTTTATACAATGTTTAAATTATTCCTAAGACATTTATCATGATATTGTGTTGTAAACAAAACTGAATAGATTGTGAAAAATTAATAAATAATCTATAACTCTGGAATTAAAATATTACATTAAAATATTGCTCTGAGTACCAGTCTAGATGCTCAAATCAAATGTATATATATTACTTACTTTGGTAATTCTAAGTAGCTTCCTGAATAGGCACTATATTTATAATAAATCAAGTTCCAATTTGATGTATAATTTTTAAGACACTCCTTGGTAAAGAGGGAACATTCCTGAGATTCATTAATATTTGGTATATTAGGAGATAATGTCCTAAACTTCCGAGGTAATACAACTTGCTAGAAAAGCAGAAGTCATGATTAAAAACAAAAGGGATGCACATATAATGTTTAAAATTGGCATGTATTATTAATAACTCACTGAAATATCGTCTGATGGATAAAGCAAAAGCTCTCGTTGAGGGTCATTTTGTAAAATTGTTTTGTTTTTCAAAATATAAGTTTCAAATTCCAATGGTTCTACATGATGTGTTCTATTCTGAAATTTTCAACAATATATATTTCAACAACCTAAATTAAAAGGA
This sequence comes from Riptortus pedestris, assembly GCA_019009955.1. Taxonomy (NCBI): domain Eukaryota; kingdom Metazoa; phylum Arthropoda; class Insecta; order Hemiptera; family Alydidae; genus Riptortus; species Riptortus pedestris. The sequence continues at coordinate 67,067,412 of CM032229.1, forward strand.
TTTTGGATAAATCATTTTAGCTTATTATGTTAAAGAAAAAAGCAGTCTCAGAATAAAACATAAACACTGATTAACATATCCTAATTAAAGTTGTTTGCCTATTTACCTGTACAGTACTTTCTCTGACAACTTGAGAAACCGTTTCCCGTAATTGTGCTGCAGTTCCAGGTTTTACTAAACTTCTAGAAAACTTCCTCTCACTCATTTTTCAATACATTTTCCACTAAACCCAATAACACAAATAACCTAACATATTTACAAATGTGGGGAGCTCGAAGGCATCCATGTTACTAAGCTCAGCTGATAACGTTAGCTTTTCGTAATATTGAAATAATTTCTAAACTAAAATTCAATTTTTATCAATATATTTGAAGCCTTCCAGAGTTAAGTATTTTTAAATATGTTGGTACTATCAGCGGGATTTAGGTGGGAATACAAATCATGTTTTATTTATATTGAGGTAGTCAGGTTACCGCAGTATCCATTTCCAAGGGGACAGTTGGTGTACTTTAATCTGCGTAGTTTTATTATGATATTGTAAAATAGCGATGGAAGATGAGTTGGAAGACCGAATATTTTATCAATCCTACGTAACACACATGAAGCTCATTTCGAAATTCCTAGTGGGTTTACCCCTTAACTCTTCCCATTTCAGTCATTTTTGGAGGCTGCTTAGGTTCTATCTTTTAAAACCTGAAGTTTTATTTATTGGCGGAATTTTAATCATTGTATTTATATACATTCAAGCTGTTGAGGTCTGGAGTAGAAGTTTTGTTAGTAAACTACGACTATCTTTAGGACGCTCTGCCCAATCTCGAATTCAGAAAGCACAATTTTTAAATGGAGATGTTGATGGAACAACTTGGGATTTTCAAGAAGAGTATGTTGCCGTTTATGCAGTTCAAGGAAGAAGACCTAAGATGGAAGATCGTTTTATTATCAACAAGAACATAAATGGAACTGGAGTGTCTCTATTTGCTGTATTTGACGGGCATGGTGGAGAAGTACGCAAAATCTTATGTTTTTCATTACTTTCTCTATTGTTTTAAGTATATGTTTGTATATTGAATATTATAATTTCTTCTAAATTTATATTTGAAGATACTGATTCAAGGATTTAATTCATAGCTTCAATTCTTTGGCATATGTCATAGTTAAAAGATAATCCTTATTATTCCATGAATTAATAGGGCCTTTGTTTTTTAACTCTGTGCAAGACATTACGTTTAGTTTATTTATACATTATATTCAAGTTTTATTATATTCTATAAGTATGAAACTTATAACTCTAAAACTATTGTCTTAACAAAAGTCTTGTTTATTTTTTTTCCAGTCATTTGACCTAAGTGTGAACAATTAGAGCTGCATTATTTTTTTTATTAAGTCTTTGGAGCATTCTATTTATAACATTTTCATTAGCCTCATTTTGAGGGAATAACAATCTATCTCAGTTATTCTATAAGTAACATAATCCTTGAGTTTTTTTGTGTGCCAGATTTTCTTTCTTTGATCTCATATATAACTTTATACGAACACTTATTTGAGGAAAAAAAAAGTGTTATTTTAGTTTGATTTTGAGATACTTAATTATTAGTTTATGAGTGAAACAGTCGGATCTTTACTAAAGTAATATTCACAAAACCACATTAGTTGGTTAAAAAAAAATAGTTTCATTACTGCATATTTCTAATTAGTTTTTTATAATTATTATTGATCGTCTTAATTTGTGTTACTTTTTTGAAAGATTTATTCTTTTTAAGTAACTATTGTCATTAATTTTACTTATGATTAGATTTTTATAATTTCCTTTGATATACCTAATCTAGTTTGTGAATTCCAAATATAGTTTGATTTTTCCTCTTCTTTTTTTTATTTACTATTTCACCCATTGATTAACTTAAAGTTGATTTTGTATGTTTTAGTTTGCTGCCAATTATGCTCATGAACACTTAGTAAACAATCTGAGTAATAAGGTTATTGAGCTGAAACACCTTATCAGTAAGGGTGTACCTGAAAAAGTAGTAGTCGGAAAACCTCCTCCATCTCCAAAGCCTGTACTTCGAAAGACTATTATTCTTGATCGAAAACCAAGTATTAAAAAAGGCAGCACCGATGCTGAAGAGGCTCTTAAAAAAGCAGGAGGACCTCTATCCGAACTTGAAAAGAAGCTTGAATCAATTCCTCGGGCAATTACAAGAGAAGTTAAGCCAATAAAAGGATCTCCCACACCATTCCAAACCCCAGAATTATCTACTTATTTAGAGGGAAATACAATAAATTATGGAAGACTTTTAACTGATGAAGTTTTAGCTGTAGATAGACTTCTTGTTGAATCAGCTAAAAAGAACATGGATGTTGCGGGTATTGAATAATATTTATGTTATATATCTATATATATATATATATATATATATATATATATATATACACACACATATAATGTTTAACTGATGTATATACTTATAATCTTATTTACGTAACATTTTTTTTATTTATTTTCCCTTTAGGGACTACTGCACTTATTGCTTTAATGGAAGGTTCAAAGTTGATAGTGGCAAACGTGGGCGACTCCAGAGGTGTAATGTGCAATAATAAAGGAAAAGCTATTCCTTTATCATTTGATCACAAACCTCAACAAGTGAGTATTGTTTGTTCTGAGTTGGTATTCTGGCAGGTGGAAGTGACTTTAATGTATGTAGGATGAAAAAATTGTTGGCTACGCTTCCACTATAATAATTTATTAAAACGGCAGAATGCTTTCGATGCTGTGCATCAGGGCACTGACGATGATGCACAGCATCAAAAGCGCTCTGCCGTTTTAATAAATTATAGTGGCGAACAATTTTTTCATCCTACATACATGAGTATTGTTTATTTTTACCCAGCACTAATATTAATAAGTAATAAAATCAATATACTGAATTTCTTAATTGGCTTGCCTGCCCCATAATTTAACATATTTAAAAAGAATGCCACCTACCCTTTATTTGATTACTTTCTGTGAGAAGGTTAAGTTGCTGGTTTAGCTAGAATTCAGTCATATTGAATATCTGTCTTGCAGGAGGTTTTTACTTAAAACACGTTTGCATCTCACTTCATCTACTAACTTTTTGAGCAGTCTTTTTACTCTTCTCGTTTTGGAGTATGAATTGTATGTAATAAGTGTTTTCATTTGGAGCATTCCCACTCAAGCCTGTCCCTTTCCTTAAATAACCTTCCCATATTCATTATCAAACTAAGAATTTCTTTCCTTCCCCCACCTTTCTGCCCTATTTAAATTGCCAGTGATTCACTACTAACATGGATCATGGATATTGATGTTTCTACCTGTAAATATTTTTTATAGAATTATGTGAAAACAAAGCTTATGTGCCCCATAATGGATTAGCTTTGTGTTATTTGTTCTCTTTCTAAGAGCAGGACTGCTTGTGTCTAGCCAATACCAACAAATTTATCTTTAGTACTTCCATTCATACTTGTATTTCAGGAATATTAGGATGTCCCTCAACAAATGGTCTATTTGGTACCAAACATGGCCACCTCGGGTTTTATAGCATTCTTGTTGGTTAGCATATGTTCACTGTGCTCTCTAATACGCCTTACAACCTTTGCGTCTGTTATTTGCAGTTAAACCTCATTCTTCATATCTCTTAACTTTAGAAAAATGAAGACACAAGAAATGTGATATTTCACAATACGATTTTTGTTGGTTGCACAATGAATTCATTTTTTCAGGCGTGGAGTTGGTTTGACATTATTAAGCACTTAAAAATATGTAGATCTTATACATATTTTAGAATACTGATAAAAAAGATCAGGCTTATGCTCTAGGAGTAAAAAACAACAGGTAAACAAACATACTTATGTACTAACAAAGAAGATGTTTAAATACTTTTTCCCTGGTGTTAATGTTATTTTAGAATATTTTTTAATTGTATTTATTGTTGGTTATATTAAAAGGAATTGTTTTCAATTTTTAATTTATTATATAAAGAAAAGACGGGGTGTAAAATACTTTTTTCTCCCACAGTGTGCTATAGCTGGTCATTATAATAGAGAAGGATGTTCCAGGAAAATGATTGGAAAATTCTTGTTTTATTTATCACGATAGCTTATCATTTCTTGATAACTCATTCATGCTCTTCAACTATCACATGTCACTACAAATATGTTTGCCCTAAAGATAATTAACAATATGCATTTAGAAGGAATTTTGTTATTAACACTCGGCATAACGCATGATAGTTGTTATATAGTGACTAAGTCAATATATAGCAAGTGATCGGGCTATTTAATCACTGCAACCAGCCTTTATTGACTTTCAAATTATCAAAATAATATACTAGATATAAGTTCACTATTAATTTAAAAAAAAAAAAAAAAAAAAAGAGAACTTATATTTCTTGTACTATACACTATTCATAATATTGTGTGACTAATGTTTCTACATAGTTGAAAATAACTTGCCTGCAGACTGCTACATATTTTGACATACTTTAATACAATGTTTTAAATAAATGAGGAAAATATTTACTTTTATTTTGATGAAATAGTATAAAAAGTATTTCCATATGTTTTTTACACACACACATGAATCATTTGATAAATGTTACGTATTAATGTGTACTCTTTATGCTTTTATTTTTAAATTTCGACTTTTCAGACTCGAGAAAAAAAACGTATAGAGGAAGCTGGAGGAAGTGTGAGCTTTAATGGTGTCTGGCGAGTTGCTGGGATTTTAGCTACATCTCGAGCACTAGGGGATTATCCACTGAAAGACAGGAAGCTTGTAATAGCTGACCCCGATATACTTACTTTTGAATTAGGTGATCATCGACCAGAATTTATAGTCTTGGCTTCTGATGGTCTTTGGGATACTTTTTCAAATGAAGAGGCAGTGGCATTCATAAGGTGTGCATTTTTCCTTGTTTTTTTTGTTTTTTTACTTTTATCATCAGTCCGTGGTGGCTCTTTCCTGTATTTCCCATTATCCAGAACCTAATCAAACTGTTCTTGAATTTTTGCAGTGTACAGCTCTTATTCTCCAGTCCTACAATCAGTATACCATCGTTATTTCCTCAGTCTATTGTTCCTGTTATAAATCCCTCTCTGCAAATGTCCCAGAATCTTCCCTTACTTCCTTTATTGAAGGACTACACTCAGGGAAGGATGTTGCAGACTCCTTTTCACTTCTCTAGCAATCCAAACCTACCTACTGGCCATCTTCCTGCTCCAAAATTCCCAATATCGTTAGTTATTCTGTCAACAGTAGCTTTTACCATGTCCCCTTTCAAATATCCAACCTTTTAGAACTATCGTCCTTTTACAGCCCACTCCTGCTGTCCTTCAATAAGATAAATCAGCTCTTGAGGTCTTATTACACAATTTTTGAAAAATGTCTTCAAATTCCATCGATCCTACTCAAGGGATGACGAAAATAAGGCCATTCAAAACTATGTATATGTGTGTGTTCATAATCATAGATAGCATTTATTATAATTATATATCATCTATAATGTACTTATTTCCTGTCAAAAACCAATCCAACCAAACATTGTTTAAGCAGTTATATACACTATATTACATACATAATATTAAATTTGACTAAAAAGTAATTCCAATAATACAAATATTTCACAGGAAATAAGTTAAGACAATTAAATGTGTTATCCTCTCTACAACTTCTGCTCCCAATTGAGTTATCAACATCATTTTACTTGAATTATTTATTCAACACATTAACCACTTTGAATATGTTTATAACATACTCGGTGGAAATAAATAACAGTGACACCCTAAAAATAATTTAATTACATTCTAAAATCAAGGTGAGGGGAAGAGGTCGTAGCCGTCTCTGCAACCTGAATAACACTTTAAAAAATCAATAATATTGAGTTTAAATGCATAATGTCATTTGTCATAATGACATTACCAAATAACATTTAATGTTTATGGTAGTACATAGTTATTGCAAATAATGTCAACATATCTAAGAAAATAAGATAATAAATACCAGAATTAAAGACTTTTATTCTTCACAACATTTGCTACCAAGCGTTGTGCAAATTCAACATGACTTTGATTAAATAATACATTATAGAAATTAAATAATCAAAATTCTCTTACAGTTTACAATTTCTATTGGAAATAAATAATGAAGTTATTTTCTAGTGAAGTATCATGAAGTTTCGAGAAAAAATGTACAGATAGAGATTAGTTGTGAGCATGCATGGTCTGTTAACACACTTGCACTCATAATGTTTGTTTGATCATTATGAAACATGATATTTAAACGTTTTATGTGAAAACAAAGATTCAAGAATGGCTGAAATTGGACCAGTGAGGGAGGGGATTTTATAAATTTGAAATATGTTATCATGCATTCATTCGAAAAATTGTATAGGTCCAATCTTATTGCAAATAAAATGTTTTATATTAATATTAATTGAAGTATTTCCATATTTTAGTTTTCAGCCATCATACTCTACTCCTGCTCATGTCATATTAACAGTAAGCTCTGATATAATAAACCACTTCATTCCAATGTTAAATACCAAATATAATTTTTATTGACCTTTTGCTGTCCGAGGTACATGTGAATATGTTATGTGATAAATTAAGATCATGTTATGTCATAAATTAAGATTTTTTATTCTTAACTCAAAAATGTTCATTTGATTTACACCACATTCGATATCAAACCGTTTCAGTTAACACTAAAGATCATATTTGTTAAAAACGGAAATCAGACCTAGAATAGTGGAGGCTTAGAGAGGGATTAGAATTCAATATATCTCCGTTATTATGAGTCGGATCATAAACTTATAGAAATAATTTTGTTAAACTATTGATATTTTACAATTGTTGTTTTAGGCATTAGTTCCTAGCTCAAGTGTTAAGTGAGTTATTCGTACTTTCTTGTTTTCTGCCTTCCTTCTACTCATCGGTTTTTTAGAAATATATAGAAAATATTTGGCGAAAAGAGATCAGAAGTGTGTTATACCACTACATGGGAAATCTGCATAGTTTATGCAGGCCCTGTGGGAGGGTCATTTTAAATTATTATTTTTCATCATATATTTTTATGTTGCTATTATTTATTTAATGTTAATTTCTATCTATTTACTTTTTAACCCAATTGTGTGCATATATCTGCACTCATTATTTAATGTTTTAAAAGATTATTATAACTATATTCAAAAGGACGAGGAAGATAAATTTCCTATGTAAAATAATGATATATAGTGTTGCAAACAATAATTACGAAGTCAAATTTCATAATAGTGTTCTATATGCTTGGAATTCTGTGCCCATCTCCAGCTGTTTTTGACACAAGTCTACAAAGATTTTAGTTCTACAAGATTGTTCAGTTTTAAATTACATAATACAGAATATAAAATGTTAAAAGAGTTGGTTGAATAAAATAATCATTTTTATTATGGGATATTTGATTGTATTTGTTTATTGTTTTTAAAAGGTCTCGTCTTAATGAGCCTCATTTTGGAGCGAAGTCAATCACCCTTCAGTCCTATCATCGAGGGTCACTGGATAACATCACAGTTCTAGTCATCAATTTAAGAGATTATAAGTGGTCATGAACATGAGCACCAACAATTGGTGAACAAATGTAAATAACATAAATAATTGATTTTTATTAGTTATTAGATTGTTATTGTTATTTTAATGGAATGCTTAATTGTGAGAACTATTTATTTTTTAAAATAAAATAAAGAAGAAAAAACATTACATGCTTGATACAAAGTAATCCTCCTCCCATTCCCCATTTTTATCCTCTCTTAAAATAAAATATTTTTACTCAGTGAATTTTTATTATTTATAAAATAAATTATTTTTAGTTTAAAGAAGAATATGCCTATCTTAATAAAATTTTTAAACATAATTGACCATCAAGTGTAGAAAACATTGTAAGCTATCTGTCAAACTTACATTAAATGATATAAATATCTCAAATAAATTGTTTTCTTACTATGTTGCTAATTTGAAATTTGCGAACTTATAGCTCTTTTATCAATAATGATACACTTCATTTCAGTTTAAGCCTCTAAAAGAAAGATTTTCCCTTTCAACTAAGCATTCCATTGTTTATATATTTTTTATATTTTTGTTCTGTTAAATTAACTTATATAAATATTTAGTCATTACAAAATAAATAAATTATATTAATAATCCATATTCATAAGTTTGTGTGTATGCATTCATATATATCTATATATATATATATATATATATATATATATATATATATATATATATATATATATATATATATTAGTGAATGTTAGCTTTAAGCTTAACTGTTTCAAGTGAAGATGCAAAAAAGAATAAATATTAAAAATCATTATTCAGGCAGGGAAAGAATCCTCAAAAGAATTAAAAATAATGGCATCTGTTGTTTTGCCTCCTAAATCAAGATATTACTTCTGAAAAATCTTCTTGAAAAAAAAAATATGTAAATATATTCTTATAATTATTATTTAAAACAAATAATTTAACAAAAAATATTAATTTACATTAAAATACTAATATAATTGCTCAATTAAATTTAATATTTTTATAAATAATTTCCCATCATCATCAGATTCCAAAAAAAAATATTGATTAACAATGTTACTTGTTAGGATTCCTCAGTAAAATATGTACCAATCTTTCCCTGTCCACATTTTTTAAAAATATTAATCTTTTATAGGAAATTATCTGCCTCATTCAGTCATTGTGGAAAGAGAAACTTCGTGTACGGGTAGGTCCTCTTAATGCTTTAAGAGGTAGTTTATTTAAATAATGTAAATTATCCATTAATTAATTTTACCTAGATGAAGGTATTTTCATTTCCTATGCATTTTAACTTAAGGGAAATTGTTTCTCTTTATTCATTAACAAAATCCACATTTGATTTATATTTGCATTTTAGTGTGCTTATAAGTAGAGCTGCAGTGTGTTATTTGCTAACTAACTTTATCCTTAAAATTTTGTTTGGCCAACTATTGTTGCATTAGCCTTTATTTTTCCGTACAGTTCTCCCTTTAAAATGTTCTAAATAATTTGAAGAGAAAAGTTTCTACTTAACTTATTTATACTTTTCTGACACTTCTTATCTTTCAGTTTCCAAAGATTGCTATGCAAAAATAAATCAACTTAGGTGACAAATCTCTTGAGTTGGCTCCTTTTGGGGTATACTAAATCTAATTAACCCGTGACCTATGATTTGATTATAATGAAGTTCATTCTACTATATTCTAAATTATTTTGGAATTGATTTATTTCGACTAATATAGCATCTTTCTCTCTTTTTTAGCTCATACAATATTGTATTAGAAATAACAATTAAGTATAACTGCTATATTGCTTGCTCATTGTAATTGCAACTGTCCAAAGCTTCCCTCCAGGTTTGTTTCACTCTCAGATGTCCATTAAATATAACTGGGCCATTTAAAAAAAACAAAACAAGTAATGTTCTAAAAAAAGTGTTAGTCTTAAATTTTATTTCCAAGTGTATGTGTGCATGCACATGTGTCAGTACACAGTAAATAAAAAACAAAATATTACTGGTGTTATTTCCGGCGTATCTCCAGCGGTGTCTGTTATGTGGTGGTACACGATATTTCGCCGAAATTCCATCCGGCTTTTTCTGGCGGTCATATTTTTGTTGTGCTTTTGGCAGCTCTTAATGACGAGTCTGCCGAATCGTGGTCCTTATACATGTTATCCCCACAGGTGGTGGGGGAACCTTCAACCATTGGTTGGATTTGTTCGCCACGGTGTTGCGGGTCTTCAGTGCGCCTTCTCGGAGTCAGGAGAGGTCTCCAGACTGCGGGCAGGAGAAATCCATCATCTTTATTGAAGTTCAGCGGCCGTTTGAAGATCTCTACCGCTTCCCGCACCAGTCTCCTTGTCCTGTGTTCTTCTCTGGACAATACTTTGACTTGGTCAAAGAGCATTTGGCCCCCGCATGAAATGCCATGAGTGGCGACGGCCAATGTCTTGGTCCTGCCATATTTGTAGTCGGCCGTGTGCTGCCCAATCCTTGTGGCGACCTTTTTCCCGGTTTGGCCCACGTAAACCGAACCGCACGCACATGGCAATAGGTAGACCCCCTTGTCCTGCAAGTACTGCCTATCCTTGGCCGTGCCCAACAATTCAGCCATCCGGTCCACCGGCCTGTAGGCGACGTCCAGATCGTGTTTCCGGAGCCACCTGCCTATCCTCTCGCTCACTCTGCCTACATAGGCTATTGCTACCCTCCTTTTCAACTCCGTCTCTTCCGCAGGTCTTTGGTTACGTGAGAGGCTGGCCTTAACCTCGTTAAAGGTCCTTCTGATCTCCCAGCGCCTGTATCCGTTCGATACCAATTCATTGGTGAGGAGCTCCAACTCCTTCTTCAGCAATTCTGGGCGGTTACAGAGTCTGAAAGCCCTATGGGCCAAGGTTCTTATGACCCCTTTCTTCTGTCCCGGGTAATGGTGGGAGCTCGCATGGAGATACCGTCCCGTGGCGGTGGGCTTCCTATAGACAGTGTGCGCCAGTTCGCCATTGTCCAGTTTTATGATGAGGAGGTCCAGGAATGGGAGTTTGCCGTTCACTTCCTTCTCCATGGTAAACCCAATAGACGGGTGACGGTTGTTTAGGTGGCCAAGGAACGCGGTTAATTCGTCCTCCCCGTGGGGCCAAACTGCAAAGACGTCGTCCACATACCGCTTCCACAGCTTGGGCTTCAGGGGGTAATCACTTATTGCCCTGTCCTCGAACTCCTCCATAAACGCGTCAGCCGCTAGTGAAGACAGGGGGCCTCCCATCGCGACACTGTCCTTCTGTAGATAAGTGACGTCCTTGAATTGGAAATAGCAGGACGTTAGGCATATCTTGAAAATTTCCAGCAAGGGGCCGTCCAACCATCCTTTCTTCTCGACCAGCTCGACGGTTTCCTTCACTGGGACGTTGGTGAAGAGCGACTGTACGTCAAAACTAACAAGAAGGTCACCCTCGTTTATTTTTAATTCTTTCAAGATCTCCACCATGTGCCCCGAGTTCTTCACACTGGATGAGGTATTCCCCACGAAGGGCTTCAGCAGTTTGGCGAGCACCTTGCTGGGGCGATACGTGGGGGAGCCGATCATGGACACTATGGGTCTGAAGGGGATCCCATCCTTGTGTACCTTAGGTAAACCGTAAATCCTGGGCGTACGGCCATCACCTGGGTCCATTCCGGCAACTAGCTTTTTGTCCAGGTTGCCATTCTTCAGGATTCTCTTGATCTTCGTTTCAATTGGCCTGGTCGGGTCCTTGATGCCTTTTTCGTATGTCTCAGGGTGAAGGAGGGCTTCCATTTTCCTGTCATACTCCTCACGGTCTAGCAGCACGGTAATATTGCCTTTATCCGCCCTGGTTATAACTACGCTCTCGTAATAAAAATCTTAATTCAAGAAATTAATACTCCCCCCTCCCCCTCTCATTGGATTGTAATCAGCTCTATCCTTCCAAGGAGATATAATGTCTACAATATATATAGACAAGATTGGACATTTATAGAAATTTTTCTAATTTATTTCTAAATATATTTTCCTAATAAATCCTTTAATAATTAATATTGAAGAATTTTCGTCAAGTTGAGTGTGTATCTTCAAACACTTGAAATTCATTGTTACTTCGTTCAAAGCCATTCGCTTGCCCATGTCTTGTTGAAATTTCAATAGTTTTAGAGTTTTAAATATGTTTTTAAAGGCAAATTTATAATCAGTTTTATAGAGTTAAGTTGATAATCATTATTAGGGCTGCTTGTTGGCTTAGCTCAATTAATTCCTTGTGATCATTCAGGTTAACTAGACTAATTCTAAATACACATTATATAGGAAATTTCATATCATGTATCATATACATCACTACAATTGTCAAATAATCAAATCAAGTGAAACAAGGTCATGGAGGAGCTGCATGATATTCAAATTTCCATAACAATGTAGTAAGTAGTATTACATATATCATTTTATTTTTTATTTCTTTAGTAGATTATATTTCTGCAGGAAGGTGAGGGTGAGGGGTTCAAAGTGTTCCTACCCACTCCCCACAACTGCTTTTAAGTTTTTAATGCCTTAAATAGCACAGAAGTAAACTTGTAGATTTAATTTGCAGTTGAATGTTGTATCCATCCAGTATTCATGGATGTACCATGCATAATGGTTTTTTTTTTTGTCATATACTTAAATATAAAGATTGGTTTATTTTAAGAGTTATTGCTGCTAGAACTTCACTTTTTCAAATTTAAACATGTATTCTTGTTGCCAATTATTTTGAAAGATTGAATATATTGTGAACAGCCTCAATCATGTATATTCTTAAGGAAATTTACTTCAACAACAGATTTTATTTTTCTAGTGTAGAACTCAGAGGCTCAGGAGCAGTCCATATAGAGAGAACCAGCCTCCCTTTTACGCTTAGAAAGCGGTCAGTGGTAACTAGAGTTGACTGTGGGTGGCCAAAAAAGCTTAAATAAATAAATCACTTAGTACAAGTTAAGTGCCATTGTTCCATATTTTCCAGATAATGTCTAGTACAAATGTCTTGAGAAAAAAATTGAATTAATATTTGGACTCAAAATCCCAAATACAATCATAGAAATATGCATTTTAAGTTTATAAAATTCACTGTAAAATATATTTTGTGTTTCTACTTATGAAAACAAAATCACATTTATTTGTTATTGTGATATAAGTTTCAGATATTCTGTGATAACATCTTAATGTGTAGTTTATTAATATTTCCTAGCAGCTGTTGTTTATTGAATGTACATGGAGAGTTAAAGAAATAAAAAGTATTTATATTATTCAATTATTAATATTGATAAAATTGTGGTTTCATTACTCATTACTGCTTTTGACTCATAAACCCATCTAGTCTGGAAATAGGAGATGGATGGGTGTGAGCCGAGAAACAGAAACAATTATTTTCTCTGTCGCTTATTTAGTTTAACCTTAAACTATTGACTTTCTAGAGACTTAACCTTTTATTTTTTATACATGAATTTATTTATTTATATTTTTTTTTTACAGCGTTCAGGATCTCATTGATATTTTAGATTCTAAATTTCCAACTTTCTGCAATTAAAAGAAATTGACAATGTAAATAAGAATGCTAGTGAATTCTAAAGATTTAATATTAATTACATTGTGCTATCTCTAATATTATTCCACTGTCTTTGCATCAGTTACGCTGTTTTTGCTAACATTACACATTTGAATTAATTTTTCTAAAATTGATGTGGGGAGGGGGGTGGGTTCTGGCATTTTAATTGGTAATGGAAAGGATTGCAACTTTATACCAGTAATTTTAATTTTTTAATAAAGGTTTGTATGAACTTTTATTACGTAGCTACTTGCTTGCACCATAACAAGCCATAGCTTATATTTTACTGCTTCATATTGCCAATGGAAGTAGACTTTGTTTTAATAATATAAACTTTCTTCAAGTCATCATGCTAGTCATAAGTTAATATCTTATGCAGGTTGAGTAAAAAGGCCAACTTCCAAAGTAGCAACAGAGCTCTTTCAGGTCAGGTCAACATCCAGGCACTGACGATGCTGTACTGCATCTGTCGCTTCAATGAATTGCTATTGTGGAAGTGTGGCCTTTTTACTCAACCTGCAATATAAATTCACTTCTGCCTGCCAGAGTACCAACTTAATATCTTTTACAACTACTACTACTACTACTACAGCATTATTATTTGCTAATACTCCTCAATTGACCTATTTATTTTTTACTACCAAATTGTTGACTATCCAAAAGTATCTTTGACCCTTCATTTCCAAATGTCAAACCTTTTCTTTCACATTTTGTTGCTAATACTGCATTTCTAAAACTTTGTTCATAACTTGTCCTCTTATAATTTTATGATTCAAAGATTGTGTTCATTTGTATGGAATCATATATTCTGTTTTGCTTACTTTTTACATAGATGAGACGTACAATTAAAATTAAGTTTGTTACTAAGCAAGTGTAGATCTTGGTGTGATGCTCCCCCATCAAAAGCCTGTTTAAGCTGGAAGCCTACTACAATACAATGATTGTAAGAATTAAATAAATGCATTGTATTTCAAATCAAAAATATTGTCAGTAAATCATTATTCCAATAGTGGTTTATATACTGTATAGTCAGAAAACCAAATTGGGTAGTAACATTAATATAGTGTTTTATTCATTTCTACAATTACTTGCACAAATTCTTTTGGTCATTAAGTTGTCAGTTTTTTTATGATCAAAAAACAGGCATTTTGTAAATCACATTGAGTAATGGTCCATGGTTGTTACCAAAGTTGCTACAATTATTTTTATTAATTAAACTAGGTTTGTAATTTTCAGCATAAGATATATTATTTTTGTAGGATTAAGGTATTCATTTTTAATATTATTAACTTGTATCGGACTGGTTATAAATAAAATAAGTTATTAACTAATAAAATTGTAATTGGTTGTGTTAAAGCATTGTGATAAAATTATAACATTATCTTGTTTAAAAACAAGTACTATTTTATATTCTCTTAAGAATATTATTATAAAGGCCTATTTTTTTGTTTTGATATTTATTGTTGTTTGTAAATAAATTGTAATACTCATTAGTAGTATATGGCTGTATAAAAAAAAAATCATAACATACCTCCAGCCAGCCTAATTGAATAGTGCTTATGTACTAGTCAGGCTAACCAAAATCATTTATTAAGAGCAGACTGTATGTGTATGTGTATGTGTGTATATATACATATATATATATAATTTAATTTAATTTAGTTAAGTACATTATATAACTTGATTATTATGAAAAATTATATACAATTTCTGATGGATATGAAATAACAGTAATTGGATATAAAAATAAATAAATAAAAAGTGAGTGAAGCAGTACTTTGTATTTACAGCTAGAATACACAGAAGATAATAGATATCTGCAAGTGGTTTATTAACAATTTTACAATCAAAAAATCTTACCCTGCTATAAATACGAATTAGCAAATTGTAATTTTCTGAAAATGACTGATTGTAAGATATTTCGTGCCAATAAATTTAACATTTGTTACTGTAGAAAAAAATATACTTTTTGTAATACACATTTTATTAACTTGAAATTATTTTAGTCTTTTTGTTTGAATTGAAGTTATTCCTACTTTGAACCTACATTTATTAAAAAATAATAAAATAAAAACTAAAAATGTACAAGAATTCAAATTTTGTTTGTTTATTTTTAATTATTAACACAAACCACTCCAAAACAAGGAAGGGTTGAGCAATGCAACAGTTTTACTATGAATGTTTCAGTGGTTAATTGACCTGAGAAATGTCAGGCATTTAGCAGAACAAAAGTATTTAAAACGAAAAAAAAGAAGAATAGATCCCTAAACAATTTTTGACCATCGGTCAAATTTGGTTTTCAATTTCTGTATTGAATTATGATGAAAACCTTCGAAGAAAATTTTTAGTTTACTAAACATTATCTAAAAACTAGCAATATATACACTAAAATGCAGTCTGAACACTTCATTAAATTATTTATATAAACATATTTATATAAAGCTTACACATGTACATAATATCTCAAAAAACGAGATCCATATAATAATTCAGGCACTTTCATTGAATGAATAATAAAACAAAAGAATTTGAAGCCAGAAAAAAAAAATTGTTTCTCTTGTTACAGCACAAAAATGATTCCTGGCTAAAAACTACAACAAAATAAAAAAACATTGCCAAAATAAAAATTACTTAGAATGCTATTTATTTCAAAGCAATTCGAAATCTTCATCCGAGTCATCAAACTGCCGTGGGCCTAAAATGTAGAATTATTATATTTTAGAAGATTTTAAGAGTATACCCAATTTTCATAATAAGACAATGAATAAATATACTAACCACTTCTGTGAACATGCCGATGTTCAACTAATTCAAAAAGTGGTTGTTTCTCAAGCATAAGTTTTTCTTTGATATCACGGCAAAGAGAGTCAAAATCATTTT
The DNA here is from genome assembly GCA_019009955.1 of Riptortus pedestris. Classification (NCBI taxonomy): domain Eukaryota; kingdom Metazoa; phylum Arthropoda; class Insecta; order Hemiptera; family Alydidae; genus Riptortus; species Riptortus pedestris. The sequence goes on from CM032229.1 coordinate 67,083,426, forward strand.
CTGTTTTGCAGAAAAATCCCTAAAAAAACAAATAATCATTTCGCAAATCATCATTGTAATAAAATTTTCAAAGAAATTTCATTTGCTAAGATTAATATAAGATATAGAATTAATATAAATTTTTAAAATTTGGATTGTTATTTATATACTTGGAGAGAAGAAAACATCCAATTTTTCACAAGTTTTTAATTTCAGCGCTAAGCACTTTCGAACACTATTATCTCCATTTTCAGAGCTACCTACATGCGCTCATAGGGAAAGACAGCAAGCGACTCTGTGCTGAGTGTGTGAGTCACTTGCTATCTTTCCCTATGAGAGCATGCAAGTAGCTCTGAAAATGGAGACAATAGTCTTCGAAAGTGCTTAGCGCTGAAATAAAAAAATTGGACGTTTTCTTCTCTCAGTACACAATATTCTTCACTTCCAACAGGACTACTGTGAAATGTTATTTATATGCTTATTTGTTGCTTATCCATTTTAACTCACTCACTCACTAGGTCCGCATGGAAAGACCTCTACTATCTCTGTGGCCAAGATAGTTTTCAAGGATGGTTTATCTATTGGTTACCATCCTATTCTAGCCAGAGAGGAGCTAAGGATTTTATTAATTGAGTTTGTTCCTAAATAAATTCCCATCACTCATACAATAACCTAACCCATGATTTTATATAGCATTTTAAACCCAGAACTTACAACAGCAATAGATGGATCCATATGAAGTATGTGACTGCGGGATGCTTGAGAGAGGTGATAAGAGGCATCTGTCTTCCTCAAGTTTTCCATTTCTTTCTGGTCAATAATCCCTAATGATTGGGTTGTATGGGGATCCAAGAAAATCACATCATTTCCAACACAGCCAATAAAGTAGAGAGCATGATTTGGTTTACCTCCAATAACACCAATGCTTTGAGAGAAAGTGAAACATAACTGGAAAATAAAAACTAATCACTCAGAATTCAAAGTTTGAAATATAAAGTAAATGTCCAAAAACAATTGGGTTCATGAGGTTGCCAATCAGTCAGTATAAGCTGAAAATGGCTTAAAATAACTCATGATTATTTCAACATTTACTTCTTCATTAAATCCTCCAATCGGGAATGACTGGGGGGTATATTAGCCCTTTAGCAGCTGATGGGCTGCTGTAATAGGGGGGGGGGGGGGTAAGCTCCTGTGCATTGTAGACTTTTGAATCAGTCGGCCACTCTCTCCCTCTTTTCCAGTTGAAGCTAGTGGACTGTTCAGGAAAATTAAATCTGAGAATACTTTAGAACTAATCAATCAAGTACTCAGAAGGAAGTTGTAGGTAGTTACTACTCTTTCCATGAGATAGACAAAAAGTCCGTCACACAGGGGCTGCGTAAACTAAGTAGATTTCCCACATGAAGTTTTACAATAGAGAAATTTCACGAGATTCGAATAGTTACGGTCTAGTTACCGACTAGACCCGAAGTGAGCCGATCTCATTTCGTCCGTTACAATTAATAAAAATGCAAATATCTCGGTTAATATTCATTTAGTTTCTTTGGTGTCTGTTTGTTTGTTTCTTTGTTTATTTGTTACCTTTTCACGCATAAACAGCTGAACCGAATTTTATGAAACCTGGTATGTATATTGCTACTAACCCAACTTAGACTTTAGGCTATATTAATATTCTCTGAGACAAACAGGAGTGGGGGTTATAAGGGAGGGCTGAAATTAAAAATAGCGATATTTTGTTTTCTAAGGGTTTTATGGCAAATATGCACATAACAAAAGGTGTTTATTTTGTTATTTAAAGTAACTTTTATTATACACACTTTCGTCGTATACCGAAGTGTAAATGTGTTATACACTAACAATTATAGAGGGAGCCAACAATATTATTTGGCACAAGAGACTCAACCATAAGCCATGCGAACATTTCTATCGAGAATTTTTATTTCAGGCCTCCCTTATAACCCCCACTCCTGTTCTAACCTAAACATTTTAATATAGCTTATAATCATGGAAGAATTAATGCTAATTGACATACCGAGTTTTGTTAAGTTCGGTTCAATCGTTAGCGCCCAATAAAATAGTTGACTCCCGCCTTAGTTTATAGTGTATATCTCGTTTATACATTGTTAAAAGACAAAAATGAATATCACAAAAGTTACTCTAAATAACAAAATAAATAATTTTTGTTATGTTCATATTTGCCGAAAAACGAATAGAAAACAAAATACCGCTATTTTAAATTCAGGCCTCCCTTACAACCCCCACTCCTGCCCGTCCCTAGAAATGTTGGTATGGCTTATTATAATGAAAGCGTTAGTGCTAATACACATACCGAGTTTTATTTATTTTGGTTGGGTCTTTGTCCCAAATAAAATTGTTCACTTCCGCTAAAGGTTTTAGCGTATATCTCGTTTGTAATTCAGTATACGAAAAAAGTGTATATAACAAATGTTACTCTAAATAACAAAATAAACCACTTTTGTTATGTACATATTTGCCGAAAAACCAATAGGAAACGAAATATCGCTATTTTTAATTTCAGGCTTCACTTATAACCCCCACTCCTGTTCATCTCAGTGGATATTAATATAGCCTAAAGTCTAAGTTGGGTTAGTAGTAATATACATACCAAGTTTCATAAAATTCGGTTCAGCCGTTTATGCGTGAAAAGGTAATAAACAAACAAACAAACACACGAAAGAAACAAAATGCAGTTATGGTGACTATGACATGTGAAACGAAAAGTTATCGTGAAAATTCGCGAAAAAAATCAATGTACAGACAGATGTTACAATTATATATATATATATATATATATATATATATATATATATATATATATAGATAGATAGATAGATAAATATTTATATAATTTTGAACGGACCTCAATTTCGTCATCTCCTGGGAAGGATCGATGGACATTTGAAGAAATTTTTCAAAAATCGTGTCATGAGTACGACTTCAATAGCTGATTTCCCTTAAGGGAGGAAAATCTGCTAAAACATGAGTTTATTGGGGATACCAATTGTCACCTGTTGTGAATTAACACAGCTGCCCAACCCTTGTCATGTGTCATTACTCCTTGAGACATTTTATGGTGGACTGTATACCTGGGATTACCCCAAACCAATAATGATACTACACAAAGATACTAAATACAAATAAATCTGTCACGTAGGGCCTGTGTCAACTAAGCAGATTTTCCATGAGCTGGTATGACACACTACCAACCTACTGAAGACTGAAAACAAGAAAATTCTAATGATTCTCTTAATAGATGAGTTACAATTGTAGAATATCACTATTTTAGCAGCTGTTTCATCTAACTCATGATAAGATATATAAACTCTGGGAAACTTAAGTAAGTGCTCATTGGGAATTACCATTTACCACTTTAAAAAATAAATAAATAAGCACTAATTTGTACACCATCATCTTGAATTGGATTAATGGACCATTTCAAACAAATTTTAAAAAGAAAGAAAAAAACCTTTACTAAGCTCTGACAAGCTAAGCAGATATAGGAAAGATGTCCCTATTGGTACTCTCCAATAGGAGTGGTTTGTATGTGTGTCCACATAAGAATATGAATGTGGTCTGAGAGCATGCATGTGTGTGTAATTATTAACTTTATCAGTATGATGCTATTAGCAAACAACAACCAGTGTCATGCTTAATTTTAAATGATTATCATAGCATCATAATTGTGGTTTTCTTCCTCAAATGTAGAACATAAAAAATGACAAAAAAAAAAAAAAAAAGCTCAGCTTTTATCTTTTAAAAGTGCTTACCTTAAGACCATTGACATATACAGAGTTAATTTCATTAATTCCTAACCTAAGAGGAATTATAAGAACTAGAGGCTTCCATCCATGGGGTCCAGCACCCCGTCTATCTTGAATACAAAGCCGCCCTAAAAAAAATAAAAGAAGTTTAGTGACTAAACATCATATCTTAGGTAAATATTAATCCGCACATGCAATGTATACACTCAGTGTTATTTACATATAGTGTATACTATGAATAAATAGTACACATACAGTAAACAATAGCTAAGCAAGTACCACTATCCAAAATTATTGCATTCTCACTACTTCCATAATTTGCACATTAAGATGTTAATAATGAAAACAAAAGATAGAATATTATTATAACTGACTGTGTTAAAATAAAAAAAGGTATTACGTACGTATTTCGCTTACAACAACAGTATTATCAAGAGCAACATGAACAGCTAAAGAGCTCCATTCATCATAAGCTGCAAGTTTCCTACAAAAAAAAAAAAACACTTAATGTTTTAACTTTAAACATATAAATTAAAATGCAATATAATAAAATCAAACTCACTTCAACACTTGAGCAACAGTATTAGGGCCAAACCAGTCCCCAACTTGTTTTCCCTCAGAGGCACCAGTAAGAGCTATCTGATGTATTGAATAAGGAGCTGATTTCCTGTCCTCAAACATACTTAATATTCTAAAATACCAAGTATCCCTGCTTGAAGGAGTCCATTCCCAATCTCTACCTGTGCATTCAATATTATCAAAAAATAATGATTCCATACTTGAATATGCACTGAAATTTCAAATGCAATGAGAAAGAAGTAAGAAAATATAGTTTCACTAGGAACTTACATCCAATCATTTTGTCAGAATAACAGTTATTTATAGTTGTATACTTCTGAAACTATGACTATTTGCCTTTTTTTTCTCAAAATTTTATCAAATTCTACTTTACAGAACAGAATTTCTAAAAAATCTTTTTTTGTTTTCCAAGGTGCAGTTTCCAACACCATGGGAAGTATTGTTATTCGTTTCAAGCAGATGATTTAATATTAAGCCACTGTTTAATCTGAATAAGAGAGATTATCGGCACGAAAAACTGAAGCCCATAATATTCAAAACATTACAAACAAAGGGCAACAGTGAAGTCTGCATAAGAGCAATAAGTAACCACAGTGGCTCTCACGGGAAACTGGCAAAAAATATAGATATGGTCAACTTGTTAATCATTTCTTAATAAATAGTGATACAATACAGAACAAGCCAGGTACCAGGTTTTTGTTAATAAAAAATGCATTATAATTGCAAAACTAGGCCAATGGAATGTTCTGCAAAATCAGAATTAAGGGAAGATTCTGCAATATATCTTTCAATGATATATACACCTGTGGGATGCAGGGGTACATCACTGAGAGCTAATAAAGATAAACTGTTCTTTTATCTAATCAGGTACATTGCCCTGGTCCACAGAAAATATCAAAGTACCTGATTGTGCTCGAATTTCAATATTCCCAATTTACTCTGCAAAAATTAAGCTTATTTTTGAAATACAAAGAAAATGTCCTGAAAACAGTATAAAAGATTGGCATTACTAGTGCCCTAAAGATCACTTTATGTCAATTATATTTAAGTATTAGAATTTGAATATACTTAAGAAAAAAAAATAAAACATTTCCAAATTTTTAAAATTATGTTCTATGCATAATACAAATAAACTTAAGAGGGTCAATTATTAATACTGTAACACATTTGTGCTAATTTTACTAAATTTCTACCAAAAATTTACAATAATAATAATACAAGATCATGTTCATTTTCATACACACAGTGTTAAGGCTAATAAATTCTGTTTAGCGTACAATAAACCAAAATTGTTTTGTTTTTTAATTATCTTGATATTTAAATACAATGGAGTGTCAAACCTAAATGAAGGAAAATTAATGCTTGTGCAATAAGCATTTGTCCACATCTCAGCATGCAACCCCAACCCTTGTCAGACGTGTAACTTGAATCCCCAATTGGTGCAAAACCTTTTCTGTAGGAAAACCAAAGCCTTGATCTAATGTCTTTTCTTATGGCTTCAAAATCTATAATAAGAAAACAAGTGAATAAAATAATGTAGGGATAAAATAATAAGTATTTTAAAATAAAGATCTATACCATTCACTGCACTATACTTTTTTCCAAGAATCCAAACTGGATCTTTGGTTAGTGGAATATCATCTTCTAAATGACCTGACTCATGGGTCAAATATGCTTCAAACATCATATCCATATTGGTTCGATATAACAACTTGTTGCCACTTCTTCTTTTAACCAAATGCCGGAACTCCATACAAACAAGAGAGTGATTTGACGCAGAAGTCAAACTCACAACTCCTTAGCCAAAATAATACAATGTTTATTGATTACAATGTAAAATGGATTTCAAAAATATATTAAAAGGAAAATGTATCTAATATACCAGGAAAGATATGATTTAGCCAAACTCCTCCCACATTTCTTCATGCAAGACATATAATTGAAATCTATACAGAATAAATTATTCACTAAAAATATGACTTGATCAAAGGATATCATGCGGTAAAATAAAAGCTAAATTGTCTATGACACTTTAAAGTGACTTCTCTGACAGAAAAAAAAAAACAAGGACAATATGTTGTGTCAGCTGGTTTGATATTTTGAGTGAAAATGCCTGTTCCGACTGTGCTGCTATCTATGATATCACGAGAAGAGTTAGAAGTTATTTAAGAAGTAGTTGAAAACAAGTGAATATTATTGAATAAGGCATGCATATTTTTAATTCATTCGATTCCCATTACACCTTATTAATACTTCTATCATTTTAACTACGCACACAAGCTACTGGTTACGCCCAAGAGTGGGATTTTCTCAATCCCCAATCTTTTGCGTATACTTTCTTGTGCAACTCCGATTAGGACAAAGGGACTCACTCCAGCTTTTGTTTCTCCTAGCATTCAGGTAAAGCTAAAGAGAATTTTGTTTTTGTACCAGACGAACCCCATAAGATTTGACGGTTCAGCAAGCAGAATAAATGGTGGAAAAATCTGAAAACACAATGGCATTCTTTTTATAAAACAATTTGCTACTTATAATGAAAAATGGGTTTAATTAATAATTGCTAATGCCCAAGAGCAGCAGGAAAACCTGCTTTCTACGTCCCAAGAAGAAAAGGATTTGATAAAAAAGGTTAATAGCTGTGAATGGAGCCATTTTAAATATGTAGTCCGCCCAGCGATATCTAACTCAGATGAATAAGAAGCACGTTCTTTAGCGACAAGAGAATGCACACCTCCAAGATGAACACATACAAAATTAAGAAGTTACAATTCGATCGTTTTCCTATTACTCTCTATAATCCAGATCTTACAAGTTCAGAATACCCACTATTCATGGCACACTTCCTGCGTCTTTCGATTCATTTAAAGAAACTGAAAATGGTTATAAAGAGTTACATATGTTTCATCAAAGGATTCAACATGGTACTGGAATGGTATCAAACGTTTAGGACAAAGATAACTTCAAGAAGATTGAAAATGAAGGTTTGTATTGCCAAGATTATGTGTCTGTTAACCTAAAAATGTTAAAGAACATAGAATTGATAAAATAAAAAAAAAGGACACACTTTACTCTGAAAGAACTAGACACTCATGTTAAGGGTGGTGACCTATATGTATCCCAATATAACACATTGTTGAATAAAGTAAACGTTAATAAATAAAATTAAACATTATTTTAACATGAAAAAAGATAAGTTTATCTCCCTAAAAGCCTCTACAGGACTAGAATAAGGTCGAAAGTATAAATGAGTTATACACTAAAACTAAAGCGGGAGCCAACAATTTTATTGGGTAATAACGATTGAACGGAATTTAACAAAAGTTGAGTCTTGTGCCAAAAAAAAATTGTAGAGTCTTGCTATAGTTTTTAGCGTATAACTCATTTTTACTTCGGTATACGACAAAAGTGTATATAACAAAAATTACTCTAAATAACAAAATTAACAACTTTTGCTATGTGCATATTTACCAAAAAAGCAATGCGAAAAGAAATATCGCTATTTTTAATTTCAGGCCTCTCTAATAACCTCCACTCCTATCCGTCTCAGAGAATATTAATTTAGCCTAAAGCCTAATGGTGAAAATGCAGTTTAACCCCACTCTTGGTGGCGCAATTTTGAAAATGGCGGTGAAAGTGCATTTTAGTCCCCCCCTTGATGGCGCACGATGATGACGGCGGCCATCTTGTTTTTCTAACACCGAGTGTGGAGGTTTTGTGTGTTCTTACTTTATCTTTTTTAACACTTTAAAATTTCCAGAATACGCCATCGGCGGTTAAAACCAGGAGGGGAGGGGGGGGTAATTTTAACTTAAATTTTGTTAACTCACCTAATTTGTTGGACCCTTAGACTGCGGAGGATAGACTTTCGTAGTAGGCTATAAGAATCCCACTTTTATACACCATTCAATAACGGCATGCTTTCCCTGCACTTCCAATTATGTAAAAAACTTAGTCGTGCACTCACGTTGAGCCATAGCTAAAACGGAAACGATATTAATAGTAAACACTAGCAAAAACCTATCTTATACGTACCTTGGCAAAAACAATATGTAGGACGGTAGCATGAAACAAGATGTCGGACAGTGACGTAACAAGATGGCGGCTAGGGGGGGGGGACTAAAATGCACTTTTTTTTTTACCTTTTTTAACACACTTAATTTGTGTGGATCTGTAGACTGTGGAGGATAGACTTTAGTGACCGCATTCAAAAATTTAGAAAATACGTCATCGGTCATTTCCACCAAGGGTGAGGATATACTGCATTTTCATCCAAGCCCTAAATTAGGTAAGTAGTAATACATGTACCAAGTTTCATAAAATTCGGTACATATCAACTCGATAGCAAAAACCCGGCGCACTTCAATTTTTGTTGAAACTACCATTAAGAAATTGACGTGATTTTTTTTTTCTGGATAAGGGACTGATGTGTTTGTGTGTGAGAAAGAAACTTGTAATACAGGAAAGTCGGATTTTTTATGTAGAGACATTTTTATTGTAAAAAACCAGAGATGGTCCAAAATTTAAAAAAAAAAAAATTTCCTTATTAATAAAGGTCATCAATAAAAAACAAAAATGTCTATATGTCAGTATTAACTCCGCATGCCTGAATGACGGCCGGCATTCTCCGGATGAGAGTTTTGGAATGTGGAATTCTCTCCCATTCTTTGATTAAAGCGTCTTTAAGTGACTGCATGTTACCAGAAGCGTTCAATCATACCCGAATACGTCTGCCCAGCTCCTCCTATGAGGATTCTATGGGATTAAGATCTGAAGTTGGAGCAGGAATATTTCATGAAGCGTATGCCGATTTCAGCAAGATGTTAGATTACAATGTTTTTAGTGTGTGATCTTGCGTTATCTTTTAACACACGGAACTGTTTACCAACAAAGGGCTTAAATGGTATGACATGACTTCCTAGGATGTCCGTAAAATAGGTTTGGGCATTGAGAGACAGCCTAGCATTGACATGCAGCTTCGCATTTCCATGTAACCTTATTCCAGCCTCGTCAGTCACGGAGCACTCCCCAGCTACACACTTCTTAAGTATGTTGCAGGTCGCAGAGCACTTACATTGTCACATCCACACTCTTGCTTCCCCTCTTGCTCATATAATGTGAACCTGGACTCGTCGGTTAAATGAAAATTGTCCTATACATTTTTGTCCAAAGTTAGTAAGTCTGGACAAACCTACACGGTGGCGTGCGGTCAGCTGTGGTGATATCGCTGGATACCAGGATCTTATACGTACCTTGATCAGGCTTACTTCAACTTATTTTGTGTCTGTACTTATTACCACATTACGGGCCTTGTAAAGCCTGTGAGCAATCTCCATAGCCTTTTGCTGGATGTTTCTCCTGGTTTCTATCACAATAAATCGGTCGTCGGCCTGGTCTGTTGCCTTTGGGCGCCCTGAACCCGTCCTCTTAGTGGATTGCCCAGCCCCGGGTAGCTTTGAATGTCCTGCCCTACAGTAGTTTCGGGTAGATCTAATGCCCCAGTTGCACATCCTCCTGCAGCTCCTAACGTCCTCTACAAAGGCAACAATACAGGAAAGTTTTTTTGCGTATATCACCATACTTACGCGTGTCATTCAGCACTCTCAAATCAATTGCAAAAAAGATGAATTTTACACTTAAAGTTTATAATTAAGGAAAAAAAATCCTCTAACAAACCGTACTGAGCTGATTTGGATGTATTGTTGTATTATAGGGCTTGTAATGATTATAGAGTGAATATGGCCAAGGGTCACTTTAAGAATATATAGAGCTAGCTCATAACATCTGGACATTGCTACAGAGACGCAACTTGTCTTACTCATTTATGATTTTTAAAACAAATTCAAAGTTTTTTTTGCACACACACACACACATATATATATAATTGGGAAATGAAAAATAGTGTGTCATACCAGTACGTGGGAAATCTGGCTAGCATGGCGGACTTTTATTACAATCACAGCTTTTATCTCACGTTAGTTTCACAATAAACATAGTTATAGGATCTCTTAAAGGTTAAAAGTTATTTGTAACCTACTCCATTAAATCGATAGTACAGGTTACTTATTCTTTTCCATAAAATAAAGTTTCTTTTTGGTGGAATCCTGTTTTATTTCCTTTCTGTGCTACCTATTTCGATTTCACAATAAGTAATAGGGACTTTTAAAAAAATGGCTCAAGTGAATCGTCCTATTTTAACACTGAAAGAGGTGCCTCAATTTTTGAAATTTAAATAGTTCATTCCCATTTATCTTTCATAGTAACTTATTTTTTACAACCAAGGTCTACTTAATGCTACTACTGCTGAGTGGAATAGGATATCTACATACACAGGACTAAGGATTAGATCTAGTGATAATCAAATTTAAACTCTTGAAATTACAATGGAAGTGCTTTTAAAGTAATAAGACTCATTATTTGGTTCCTCTTAATGAATTGATTGTTTCATACTGAAATTTAGTAGATGTTTGATTTTTGAACAAAATAATTTCTTATTACATACAAATACATGGAGCTCAACAAATATATGCCGTTACAACTTTCATTGATCCTTGAAACATATTCAACAAATCTTATGAAGGCGATATTTATTTATTACAGTGAATTTAATATTTCAGTTTATGCTAAGGAAGAAAGTTTTAAAATTATATAAAGAAATGCTGAAATGTGTTCACGAAATACCATCAGAAAGTGATAGAAATGAATTAAAAAATTGGATCAGAAGTGATTTTAAGACAAATAAGAATCAAACTGATGAGGTAAGGTTGGCTTCTTGATACTCTCCCTGCAAAATTGTTAATTGATTATTCTGTGCTTATTTTAAGGAATAAAGTAATCTGATAATTTAATATGTATTAATGAAGAACATTTATTTAATTTTTAGCTCGCCATTAAATCACTTATAACTTATGGAGAAAGATCGTTAAAAGAGTTGCGCCAGAACTTAGAACTATCGAAGTGATAAATATATAATATTCAAATACTTCTGTCGAAAACAATTTTACCTGTGATGACTAGAATAAACAATTATTTATTGATTGAATTTAGCAAATAAAATATTAATTTTTGTATGTTTTTTTAAATGCACTGCCTATTACCATTGTTGACTCCTTCCTGAAATCTTGAAGTTATTATTACTTATAACAAATATCATGTTGAGCCTAGAGAACATTCTAATTTGTGTCCTACTACAAATAAGTTAATTTTGCTTGGCTGTAAGCCCTTTAAATTAAAACAAATAGTTATGATAATGGAATAAAAAAATTGTAGGAAAAACATATTTTTTATTTCTCCTTTAAAAGACAATCTTGAACATACAATAATTCTACATATTGCAATTTATAACATTACTATTATTACATGTGAAAAAATGTTAATGTACAAAATATTGAATTCATCATAAAAAAAAAAAAAAAAAAAAAAAAAAAAAAAAAAAAAAAAAAAAAAAAAAAAAAAAAAAAAAGGAAATTTTCCAAAAATAGATATTCTAAACCAATGCTCTGGAAATATATTTTGTACTGCTTATGGTGTATAATATTTATTTTTCATAGTGACTTACATTATAACGTAAGTAAAAAATAATATAAAACCTGATGACACCATGAGACTTCCATTTACACCTATTACATTAAATAAACAAAATGTTTTGATGTACTTCATTTAAAAGTGATGTATGGTATCTCAATTCAAATACATCACATACAAAAAAATGTCATAGAACAGTTTATACATTTTTTCATGATAAACAAAAATGCTTCAAGACAAATCTTTTGTATCTTATAGATCCAAAGAAATTTTCAATTATTTATTCCATCCCCCTTAGTCGATATTGATCATAACAGGTGGTTCACAAGTAATTGGTATCTCTTAAAAATGAAATTTAGTCATTTTGAGTTATGTAATATATATAGACATCACGTGGAAATGGGTTCATGGTAGGTAAAAATGATCAGTCAATGTAAATCATCATTCACATAAAAATAATATAAAAGGTTGACAGTATACTTTTTAATGATATATTTATTTTTTATTATTAGAAAATAAAGCAACAATTATACTCTAATAACAATATGCATATAGGATTAAGTATACTTACTTTAAAGAAGCCAGAAGTTAATAATGTTTTTGAACTCATTAATTTCAAAAATTGAGTCTGAAACAGAAAGTGGTAAAAAATTGTGGTAGGCTACCCAGGCATTATATAAGCTATGCTGATGACAGCACTGAGTGTATTAATTAATCACCTGTGCTAGTAAGATACAGATTCTCTGACTCCAGAACGTTATGCAAAGATCTAGCAGATTACTAACAAAAATGCTCTATAGCACAACAGCTGAGGTGTGCAGGCCAGACATGTGCTGATCTGATAGATGCTACTAATTTGATACAAGGAGAAATTATTTTAGTTTTTTAAATTATACAACTCCCAGTTTATACACAGTCTTGTGTCAGCCTTATCATGGTGGAACAGACAAATAAAGTTATAGTCACTTCTGACATACTCCTCCAGACCTCACATTGGTTAATAATGCAGTGTTATTCTCAGAAAATATGAATTTGTTAGAGTTTCATAAATAAATAATTTAAAAGGATGAATGCTGGGGAGGTATACCCAGTTTTTCTGTTAGTCATTTAGATTGGCTATTGACAAATTACTACATTGCTTAAGGCTGATCGTTAGTTTTTATTCTCCTGTTGTTTTATATTGATTTAGGACAATAATTTTAAACTCAGGTTGGTGCTCTTAGTTTCTAGGGAAATTATAAATGCTTTAAGTATGGGGAACAATAATTACTAATTAAAATTATGCTGTAATTTTAGCATTGTAAATGCCCAGAGCTAAACATTAGCTGTAAACTAATAAAGAGTATTTTGTAAGACCTAAAGATCTTTTTTATTGCCTTAAATATCTTTAAAATAATTTTGGGGTGTTGCTAGTAAGGTGAGCTAATAAATGGGTTCTCTGGCCTTCCTATTACATTTTCCATAGGTAATTTTTCCTCCTTTCTGTTATATTTAAATGACTTTACTTGCTTCTTATTTATTAATTTATACTTTGTACTGCTGAGGCTAATTGGAACAAGTTTGTAACATTTGTGATACATCAAATATTCACAAACTCTGTAATTAAAAGACTGTAAGCCACTATCAACCCATTTTTGTTCAATACATACACAGAGTAAAGGAAGTATTGTAATCGCAAAAATGTTTAAATTTCATATTTGGGATTGTTGTCATCTAGTTGTGCCCCTCCCCTTTTGATCAAAATCGACCAAAGGGGGAGGGATTTAGAGAGGGAGCAAAATTTGAAATTTCTCCGTACCTATTAGAGATGAAGAAAAGTCCATCACGCAGGGGCTGCGTTAACTAAGCAGATTTCCCACGTGAAGTTTTCAATAGAGAAATTTCACGAGTTGAGCAGTTAAGGAAACGGCTGAACTAGCTTTTGGCGGGATAGTCACCCAGCCATTAGCCGCCCAGATTTAATAAAAATGCAAATATCTCGGTTAATATTCAAGATAGAGAATACATGTATATAACAATATTCATAGTACATTTAATCTGCAATAAGATTGATTCTGTACAATTTTTTGCTCCGACGTATAGTAACGGAGATATTTTGAATATTCGAAAATCCTCCCCTCTAAACCCCCCCTCCCACTGGTCCGATTTCAGCCGTTAACGAACTTGATCTTTTTTTTTACATAAAACGACTAAATGTCGAGTTTGGTAACGACCAAACAAAAATTGCGACCAATAGAGCGGTAACAGACAAATATATATATATATATATATATATATACAGTTTTGAATGGACCTCATTTTCGTCATCTACTAGGTAGGATTAATGGACATTTGAAGAAAAAATTCGAAAATTCCATCATGAGTACAACCTCAATAGCTGATTTCTCTTAAGGGAAATCTGCTAATATTGTAATGGACCTTTTTTCTTTAATATAAAAAAATCTATAAATTATTTTCTATGACATTTTTCGATCTAATGCATTGAAACAGAGATATCACATATTGTAACAGGAATACAAAGAAGCCATGTGGCGGCTCACGTTAGATTTTTAAATTAAGCCTCATCAGAGCTAATTGATTATCAGATAAATTATCAATCATTATATCCTCTTGTAATGCAATGTTCCATTCTAGAGGAGAAATAAATATATCATTGACATTTCTTTAGCCATTAAACCCTCTTATAATATAATGTTAATAGAATAGAAAAATTATAATTATGTTGCACGGTACTATGAAGTAGTAGTCAAGCATAACCACATGGTGAAAACAAAATTTTGATAAAATGTGTAAGTTTCAATTTAGCTAACCAAAAAAGCTTTACAATATTTTTGAGTAACTATTCAACTTTACAAACTTTTCAGCTAAATAATTATAATAATAAGTTCAACACATTTTTAAAAATAATAACAGAACTTCTACTTACCAATGTAATAAATCTATTGCAAAAGAAATGCCTGATATCAAAGTGTCCTAGAAATCACCAACATTTGCCCTTGAAGTGGTAAGGGTAGCTGGAAGTATGATGTATGCCTGTAAGTTCACCTAATAGACGTGCAAACGTTGTTTAGTCTTAAGATTCCCCTTTCTACTTATACGGTCATGCTCATCCTATATATTAGTATTAATTCATAAATGAAATACTCAGAGCTATTCTATTTTTGTGGCTTTACTTTTACCATACTTGGTATAATAAGTTAAAATTGGTATAAATCAAACACTTAAGTTTTATCAGTAATTTTTAATTCGGGGAGAAATTTTTATTTTTTTTCAAAGAACAATGGCATCAAAATTCTTGCCTATGTGCTATCCCATTTGGTATTACACATCTAGAAAGAGCTTGTAGAACTTCAACAGACTTTTATATTTGTATATCACTAAATGTTAATTAAAGACATGATTATATTCATTTATGATGGAAACCATGGGTGGAATTAGTGCTCAAGTTAATCCAATCATATTTTTATGAGGAACTATAGTTATTTAATACCAACAATAGGTAATAGGGACAACGCAGGATTAATAATGTTAAAAAGGTCCTAGGTTGAATAAAGAATGCAAATCTGACCAAAATTCACCTTTCATAATGAAATCAAGCTGTTTAGTGTTTCATTGCCATGTTTCAATAAAAAATGTCTTCATTCATATAGAAATAACCCGTATAATATTAATGCCATTAAAATTGGCAGCATAAACAGACAGTAATTTATTGTTTTCAAAATAAAGTGAAGAAAAGAAAGGTCATTAAAAAAAAGTTATCCCATATTCAATAAACCATTATATTGTCACTTATAAATAAAATATAAATTGGATGAAGGAAATAGTATACATTCCACAAAATATATATGTTTATAGAACTTGCTCTTTGTACAAATCCCCTCCATTCTCTTAGATATAAGATATGAATTCCTGAATTATCCGAATGCCCTAACATTTACATCAATACTTACACAAATGAAATAAGCCTTACATCTAAATTAAAATAGAGAATAAACAACTGCACTTAGTGATTTTTTTTAAGGTGTTAAAGAAAAGCATAAATATTTTTCCCCTTGGTTCATAATGATTTAATGAAGTAATTCCACGATTATTAAAGTAATAATAATTAAACATAAAGACATTTCATCAAGTCGTTCAAAATAAAACCAAAGATTAAGAAAAGCAGAAAATGATTTTTTTATTTTTACTTTAATCCATTAAAGGAAAAACAAAAATATAACACAGACCTTCAATAATTCGTGAAATCACTCAGATATTAAATTAAACTATCATGGGTTTTATTAAAAATAATCAGACTACTAACTTTCAATTGTTATATTTAAAAAAAATATTAAAGACATTATAAAACCTATTTATTCCATATACAATTCTAGAAATTCACAGCTTTTTTTAAATCACACACTTAATACCTAAATACATAACCACATAGAAATAATTAAAAATTAAATGATATATATCACTATTTTTAAAAAAAAAAATCAAGTTTAATGAAATAATAAATATGGCCAATCATTAACTAAAAACAGAATAATGATTAATTTAAGAATGTATTTATTCAATGGAAAGCTGGTGTGAGTGAGGAAGATAAAATATATTTCATTGCCTATTACACCTAGATACTATTTTTATATCTGCAATATATAATATACCTATATGTTCTACAAAAACTTTAAAGATCACATTTCATAAAATAATAACACTAGAGAAATAATATAGGAGACTAATCCAATATAATATGAAAACAGTTCCTTACAATAAATAATCAAAACTGATCCACTCTTTATAGTTCTTAAAAATAATAATAGGATAATATATTTCTTTCTGTCAAATATTTTGATATATATGGAAGGACAGTGCAAGATAAAAAGTTGATCATGTTGACTACCAATCTTTGAATAAAACTGGACCAGTAGACAAAAAGTGATAGGTCATTCAAGTAAACGATTTGAAAACATAATAAAATTTGTAATCATAAAAATGAGAACTAGCAAGGCTTCTAAAATTCGCAATGTAATACAAATAACTTGTTACGGCTATTCCTAATTAAAATAATCTCCAAAGGGGGGGGGACATACAATTATTTTTAACGAATGAAAAATATTTAAATAATTTTAATTCTAATCACAAATTTCTCTACATTGTCTTCTACTTTTACAATAACTTGAATGTTGTTCTACCACTCTCTAAGTCTGTTCAAAACTAATCTAGTCCTCCATGATCACTACTTTACCTTGAAAATTGAGATATATAAAACCAAATATTTCATTATTAGAGAAAAAAAAAATCAAAGTAGTCATTATCATTTTGATTTGCTAAACATAAATGAAACGACATCGCACCAGACAAAAAATTTATTTCGATCAGAATTAAGTCATTAAGCTCGATAAAATGATTTGGAATCCAGTTAAAAAATAATGTCTGTAATCCATGGATCCATAAATTAATAAACAAATAAAACCCTTATTCAAGGAGTTACACCTCAATTTCAAATGAGACGGTTGAAACCATCAGTAATAAAAATGTAAGTGGACTTTAAGATTATCTTTAATGTAAATAACAAGGATTATTAACTTTGCGAAGATATACTTCAGTGGCAAACATAGATGAAATGAGCACATGTGACATTTAAATCAAGTGATAGCACATTTGTGTCTATTCACAAGACCAGTCCTATACTGCAGCTAATTTGAAATTCATTAAGCGCTCTTTTATTCAGTTTACATTGAAAGATATCCTCTAGCTTGAGATCGCCTTCTTCCAATTAAGTAAGCAATAACTACAACAAGAACAAGAGCAGCAAGAGCAATACCAACAACAAGAGGCACAATATCCGGAATCTCACCAGAGCAGTAGTGAACTGAAATAAAAAAATAAGCAAATAATGAATATTTTTCTAAACATTTTCATAAAAGATAACATAATATAGTCTTAAATAGAAGAAGCATTCAACAATTTGTGGATTACTAATGTTAAGTTCATTGACTATGGTTTTGTATATGAAATCAAAACACTAAAAAGTCTGTTTCACAAATGGTGTGTAAACTAACATTCTCCATGTGTTGGAATATGACACATTATTGATATAATCTCTATTTCTCCTGTAGTAAGAAGCCCATGTAAGCAGGATAAAATGTAAGCGGGACATGACATATTAGAAGATACCAACTTAAAGTGGAAATTGGACAAGTATAAATAGGGACTACTAAAGTCTAATACCAAAAAAATAATTTGGTTAATGTTTAAGTTAGATAAAACATGTATAAAACAATAGTTGTAGAAAACTACATTATCACCAAGATTGGTTATATTTTATGTCATACTAAAAGTATTTGCACGTATATCACACATAGTAAAAGTTCAATGAAAAACAAACTTGGAATTTATGCTTTGAATAAAATGTTTCAAGATATGTCAGGTTATTGCTAATATGAAATGCGTAGAAGAGGGGGAGGGGTGATTTATTGAAGGCTGAAAACTAAAACGTGCAAATATCTCTATTAATATTAAAGAAAACGTATAGAACAACATTTAAAGGACATTAAATTTGCAACAAGATTGGTTATATACAATTTTTAATCTGACTCATGATAACGGATACATTTTGTATCCCCCCCCTAACAATGGTCCGATTTCAGCCATTAATGAACCAGATTTTTAGTTTTACATAAAACTTGTGTGTGTGTGTGTGTGCGCACGCGCGTGCATATATATATATATATATATATATATATATATATATATATATATATATATATATATAAATGGACTAAAAGTTAAATATTGGTTCTAAAACTATAACAGTGGATTTATTTGAAACATTTATGCCTGTATCTATGTAACAGGAAGGACAACACTTAAAAACTTACTTGTAGAGAATGTAGTTTTATTATCAGATTTGAATGCCTCCACAGAAAAACGTTTCATGCTAGTATCTACTGTCTCATTGTTGGAGTTTTTCAGTTCTGGCAAGTCAACGGATTCACAGTAGTATGAAGTGTTTACATTAGTCTTATAAAGAGTCAAATTTACAGCAGAGAAATTTGACGCAACCAAACCTAAAAAGAAATAAAATACGATTTTAATATTAAAAATTAAATTAGATATGAAATAAGTACATATATATATATATATATATATATATATAATATAACACTAAGGCATCCTGTAATTATGGCCACAAAAAATATAGGAGTAGAGTTGCTATTGCTCAAGGGTGGCATAATAGAATTATTTATTTATTTATTGGAGCTTTGCAGCTTTGGCGATGTTGCTCTAAACAAAAGCTTCGAACTTAAAAAACAAAACAAAACAAATTTCAAATTAAAACAATACAATTAAAAATAACAAAATTAAAAAACACAGAAAATGTAAAAAAAAAAAAAAAAAAAGAAAAACAGATGAGATACACAAAACGTAAAAGGTACACAAACCAGAAAAGGAACATAGAATATAATAGGTACTCAAAACATAAAAGGATCACGAAACAGAGAGAAGACACGAAAAACAGAGATGAAATCAAAACAGAAAACGGAAAGAAATAGAAACGCAACACAAAACAGAACTGGAAAGCAAAAAAAAAAAAAATGAAATAGAACACAAAAGGCGAAATTAAAAAAAATAATAAAAAACTGAATGAAGCACAAAAACGGAACTGGAACTCAAAAAGCAAGAATGAAAATCAAAAAATAAAAATGGAACACAACAAAGAACAAAATAAATGAACAAGGGAAAAAATAAAGACAAAATTCAAAGCTAGTTACAAAACTGAAAATTAAAACTATTGACATTGGACAATAGGGAAATCATTAATAAAATATTTAAATATTCAATAAATAAATAAGTAAATTAATAATTAAAATAAAATTGGTATATAAAATGAATATTATTATTTATTAACATCCACTTTTTGCAACTCAGGCTAATTGGGACGGGTTATCTACAGGTTACCACCCTTTTCTAGCCAGGGTGGGATTTAGGATGTTATTTAATGAATCTCGTCAGAAAATAATTTCCTTTGCCCAGGCAAGAATCGAACTAGCTACTCTAGGTTTACCATGTGAGATTAAGGTCAACGCTTTAAACGCTCTCTTCAGTTTTAAAGTTGTAAGGCCACGGCTTCACTGAATGTTTAATTTCTCTAAGCTTACTAGTCGAGCTCAGTCAGTGACCTTGCCATATGTGAAGTATTTCTGTCTTTGTTACTTTGCATAAGTCCTGTGTAGTTAGTAAGTTCGTGTCAGTAGTGTTTTTCCTTGTATAATGTCTTCATGTCTGGGAATCCATAACATAGTTATATTTATATGTTTAAGTCTGTTAATGTGAGAGAAAATTTATGTGATTACAGGATGTGAATTGTAAATGTTTCTTAGTGAGAGTAATGAGCTTATTAAATCTGTGCAGAGTAGGACATTTTTCTGAACGTTTGTGTCTAAGCGAATAATATTGCATGTAGTTCTGCTGTGTATCATCAGGTAGTTTAATGCTGTGAATATGATTGTTAATGACTGCCGCTGCACCTGTACCACTGTCAGTTTTGGAACCGTCTTTATAAGCGTGTAGTGTGTTATGTCCTTGCTACAATGTATTTAAAAGTGTTTTGATAAAAGATGTTTGAAAATAAATCAATCTTTTTATATTTGATTAAAATTAAGTGCACTTTTAGGTTCTTTATGGTCCAAGGAGGAAATGATGGTTGCATGTTAAAATACGTTTCTCTATTTAAAACCTTGGAGCCATATGCGCTGTCTAAAGTACAAATGAAAAGTGGTTTATTTTTGCAATGTTTTTGGATGTACATATTAAAAAAAGGGTTATTTAAAAAACTCATTACACAGGGTGTGTTCAAAGCTTTTGCCTGTAAAACAAATTTTGCACATAATATCATGCGCCTGTACTCCAGTAGAGGTTCTCCAGCCTCTGCACAAAGGCTTTCTGTAGGACTAGATTTAAATGCACCAATTGCAATTCTTAGTCCTGTGTGATGTTTTGGGTCCAGAAGTTTTAGAGTTGTCGGACTGGCAGATGAATATGCTATACATCCATAATCCAGAATAGACCTGGTAAACGCACGGTAAAACGTAAGCATCATTAATCTGTCAGCACCCCATTGCATGTTACCAAAAATCCTTAATAAGTTCAATGATTTATGCACTTATTAAGAATTTTTTCTAAATGAGGTACCCATGTGAGTCGTCTGTTTAGTTAAGTCCAAGAAATGTAATGGTATTAGTATTTTCAATGAATTTGTTTTTTAAAGTTATGTTAGGAGTTGGAACATTTCTTTTTTTGGTGAAACCAATTGTTTAGATTTTTCATATGAAAATCTAAAACCCATTATTTCACTCCACTTTTCCAACTCATTTATTGTGGTCTGTAATCTTTGTTGAGCTTTAAAAGTATCTGTTTGTGTGGTATATATAAAGAGGTCATCAGCATACAGGCAATAAGACACATCTTCGGGGATAAAATTTACAATGGAGTTAATTGCAATATTGAAGAGAGTTGTACTCAGTCCTTGTGGCACTCCATTCTCCTGGAAAAATTACATCTGAGAGGGTAGTACCTATCCTCATCCTGAATGATCTTTTGGAAAGATACTTCTTCATAAAACTTAATATTTTCCCCTGTATTCCCCATTCTACTAGTTGGGATAAAATAAGTCTTTTCCATACTGTGTCGTATACCTTTTCTATATCTAACGATATTGCCAGTCGAAAATTGTGACCACAAGAGCATGAACAGGCAAATATATATATATATATATATATATATATATATATATATATATATAATAAAATTTGAACGGATCTCATTTTTGTCCTCTCCTGGGTAGGATTGATGGATATTTGACGAAAGTTTTTGAAAATCATGAGTACAATCTCAATAGCTGATTTCCCTTTGAGGGAAATCTGCTAAAAGGAGTCAACAATTATAATGGGCACAAAAGGCTAAACCAAACTCTGTATGTAATTTAGTATTAACCTTAGATTATAAGCTATATTAAGTTTTCTAGGAACAAACAGGAGTGAGGATTGAAAGGGAGGTATAAAATGAAAACTTTCCATATTTTATTTGCTACTGGTTTTTCAGCAATTGTGCACATAACAAAAATTGTTTATATAAATATTTAAAATAACTTTTGTTATATGGAATTTTGTCATATATTAAAGTATAAACCAGATATGCAATAAATACTATAGAAGAGTTGGCATTTTAAAGGGAACAATTGGTTACACAAAACTCAGTATCTGAGTTAGCACCAACCTAACAACAATCTATATATAAGTGACTTATATTATAACTAAATAGGAGTGGGGGTTGTAACTAAGTCTGATACAAATAAGCATAATATTTCATTTCCTATTCATTTTTCAAAAAAATGCACAAACAAAATTTACTTAATTTGTTTTTTAGAGTAATTTTTGTTCTATAATGAAGTATAAAGCAATTATTTTCATGGAAATATTGTTATAGTTACAATTCTTTCCCATGCATGAAATCATTGAACCCAGTGTACCTGGTAACTCACAAATTCATTAAACTTTTCAAAACTATGCTAATTTTTTAACACCTGTTACAGTCTGCATAAAGAGCTTCAAATACCCCCCCCCCCCTTCCTCTCAAACATTAATTAATCAGAAATGACAGTTTCACCTTAAATGTATTTAATACTTTATTTAATTAAAACCCAAAATTTACTTGTAGCTTACACTTTTAGTGCTGATGATAATGTAATCAGAATTGTTAGCATAATTTAACGCAAACAGAACTTAGATCTTAAATGAGTGGTAAGATGGCTATACTGTGTTTAGGGAGGGTTGGGGAGAATTCATCTATATCCCTTCATATATAACCCTATGCCAAAGTGAGTTATTAGCTTCCCCTTTACCAATATTTTTAATGTTCTGAGTGTATGCATAAAATCCTTGATTTTTAAGACTGTGGGGATTTGCAGTGAGGAAAAATTATACAATATTATGACAGGTTTGCATCGGATATATTATGGCGGGATTGGATGGAAAAAGTTATTGTCATTTCTGCCCCCCCCCCACCTGAATAAACAAAAGGCAGCACTGAAGAAGTTAAATAAGAAAAAAAAGATGTACTCAATCTCTCTCCATTTATGGTGATTCATTTGGGGATTAATTATGACATATACACAATTATTATTGACAAAAGTGCAAGTTTACCAAAATTGCAAGAGTTAATAAGAAGTCTACCACCAGGGACTACTATTAAAAAGAAAAAAAAAATATATTGAAGATAAAAATGGTGTACAATTGAAATGCATTAAGTCTCACACTGGGGGGGGGGGGGCACTACTACAGCATTAGACACCTAGTGCAAGGCTAGTACAGACTCAACTTATAATTAGTGAAATAAGAAAAAACTGTTATGATTATCAAAGTGGCATTCAGCTTCTGAGCCTTGCTCAGACTCAAATGCGCAGGAAGGAAAAATCAAACACTTTTATAACTTATTGCATATTAAAAAATACAAATAAATAAAGCAAAGAAAAAAAAACAATGAAAAAAACAGCAAATTATTTATACAACTATTTGTCTCAATAGAACTCATAACAAAAACTTTCGACAAGTCAAATGGGCACAATGATTAATCAAGAGACATGGAAGGGGGAGGGGGCTTAAGAAAACTAAGATGACCAGTGATAATAATTCAAAAAATCCTTGAGACTTTACGCTCATATGTTATATACTAGAAATAGAAATAAATGGTATTTAAATGAAAAGATATAAAGTGTACATATTAAAAATTTAACTTCTTTATCTAATAGTCCATAGAAAAATATATGTAGGAGATCATGCGATTAAAAGAATGTGGTAATAAAAATTATTAGATAAAAATAAATAATGAAAATTTATAGAACCATCTATGTTTCATTTTGAGTTGACAGTTGCTTCTTATATGATGCACTTTGTACTTGGGTGCTTTTGCTGAATATTTTAGTTAAAAAAGAAAATATAAAATGCCTGGTATGTGCAAGTAAGTTTACAAATCAATATAAATACCTGCTGTAGTGTTGTGAACAAGGGAGAGATTAAATCCACTAATAAAGTAATCATTCTTGCTTTTAGTGAAATTTAAAGTCATGGATGAAGTCATTTCTGCAGTATCCCAAACTACATTCAAAACTTGGTTGGAAGGCCCACAATGACCACCAACTGCATTGGCATTCGCAGGATTTATCTTGATGGAATAAGGCTGAAAATAAATTAAGCAATTATTTTCAGTAATCTGAAGAACTCAAAAACATATTAAATGAATTAAATATAGATTTGAGGTGAGCTAACTGTAAGTTTGGAACTACTAAATATAACATAGAAATCTAAACTTGATACAGAAATATTTTAATTTGTATTATAATTTTGAAATAAGAAAGTAATGTAATTTGATTCAAAGTGACATAGTTAGTCGAGACTAAGATGCAGATCAAATAAGTAAGCACACACGAGTGGCTTTCAGTAGATGTAAGTTTTCGTAACAGAAGCATGTTACCTGATAAAATGCTTCATCAAATTATTTAACAATTAACCAAATACCTTGGTGGTCATAACATTCATACCCCTAAACAGAGCACATTCTGTAGTTTAGTTCACAAACCATATTTGCTATACTGCTAAGTTTGATGTTTTCTCTGATTTTTCCTGCCTAAATAGGCAGTTAAATCGTATACACGATACATCTTAATGAATATTTTGCCCAGGTGAAGAATTCCAAAATGAAATCCATAGGTCAGAGCGAAGAACAGATAGAAGCATTATTTAGCCAAAACTGATAGGATAAGACTGAATGTATATGATTAGAAGGGCTGTCTATTTTGACCTGTCAGTTTTTAATAGTGCATGTGCTATTGTTGCTCCCTCTCCAAATCTCATAATGTTGGCTAATTACCAAGGCATACAAAGGAACCCAAGAAAAAGTTCACATGATGAAGGCTCTGGTTCTGGTATAATGGAGCAAGAGGCAATTTGATGACATTTTATATTGTAAAATATATTTTATTAAAAAAATGATAAATTGGAACTGAAGTAGAAAACATTACGTGAGAATACTTTGCCAAATCATGTTATGCTAAACCTTGTAGTTCCAACATTTTGGGCTCTATAAAAAGCTATGCTTATCAATTTTTTAGAACAGGGATGAGCAACCCGCGGGGGGCCGCTTGCGATCTGCCAAGCATTTCTAAAATCTGTGCGAGTTTTTTTGCCAAGATACTCACTTGTCAGCGACTTGATCAAATACGCAATACGTGCTTGTTTGAGTTTGCTTCTGTCACACTATCAGTCAGACTGGTACTATTTGTCGGGAGAAACATGGGAGGGGGAGGG
This sequence comes from Riptortus pedestris, assembly GCA_019009955.1. Taxonomy (NCBI): domain Eukaryota; kingdom Metazoa; phylum Arthropoda; class Insecta; order Hemiptera; family Alydidae; genus Riptortus; species Riptortus pedestris. Next base: position 67,108,636 of record CM032229.1, read on the forward strand.
TATTGGAGTGTGGGGTGCCAAACATCAAGGAATTCCATGGAGTTTTCCCCAGATCGAGAAACTGATGCTCAAAACCTCCATAAAGAGGTTTTTTTTTCAAAGCAATATCGACCTTGATGAACAAAACCAAAAATTGGTCTAACAAGAAACTCTGGAAAGCTATTGGATCAAAAATTAAAACAGGGTGGTTCTGAATATTCATACAATAGAATATTCTCTTTAATACTGCAGAAACATGAATAAATTAAATTTAAAGTACTCACTGTCTTTCCTGAATGAAGATTAAAGGTGACTTCCATTTCAGCAACAATGCATGTAACATTTGATTTGGGATCGAAAACAACCCATTTAGTCTGAGGAGCAGGTGTAGTAGAAGAGCTAGGAGGTACTGTGGTTGTAGGAGTTGTGGGAGATGTTGAGCTGGTTGGGGGTGGCGTGGTAGTGGTAGGTGTGGGAGTTGAACTTGAACTCGTAGGAGGAGCCTGGGTAGTTGTGGTTGGTGCTTCGGTTGTTGAGGGTGTACTAGAAGAAGGAACTGGAGTGCTTGCTGTTGTAGGAGTTGTAACTGGAGACTTGGTAGTAGCTTTGTTGATTACATCATCTGAAAAACAGACATAGAAATAAAATATTCTAATAAATGTAAAGTAAAAGCAAGGAATGAGTCGTCCTATGAAGAAGACTTTCAAATAATCTCTTGCAATTAATTTTACAAACATTTTAGGTTGTGTTTGTAAAAGAAATGAAGGAAATGACAATAAAGTACAATCACATAATATTTTACTTTCACAAAATTTACATCGCTTTCAGAAGAGAATTATAAAAAAATAAACATTCAAGCACTAAATATTATACCCAATAAAAGTATGAGAAACCCAGGATACATATTTTAAACAATTAACATGTAATCTTGTATTTTTTTATCTTTAATCAGAGACCAATTTGAGGAGCACTACCTCTAAAAAACTTTTCTTATATTTAGTATGGTATAAAACTGGTTGCGTGAGAAATGCTGGACTATAATGGAGATTTTTTTATAATTGTGATTTGTGTTTCTGACTTAAAAAAAAGAAAAAAAAAAAAAGAGACAAATCATAAACAATTTGATTGACAGGAAATATGAGCCAAATTACTCATAATAAAGAAGTGAAATGTTATTAGAACATTCAAAAAGGCTAAGGATAAAATATTCATAGTCAAAACTAAGGGAACAACGATATATTGTGTTTAAATTATTATGATTAACTTAAACTGCTAACTTGACAGAAATCCAATTTAAAATTTAAAGAGAAGGAAAGGACTCTGAGAGTATAAATCTTAAACTTGGTAAAAGCAAATTAAAAATTATTATCCATGAGCACTAATTATGAATTAATATAACTAACAAAATGTGATAAAAGGGTAAAACTGTGCCAACGCCTTGCATTAACACTAAACAGAATTATTAAAATTGATTTTATAATCAGGCTAAAAATTTAATTGATTTTAGAAGTCACATTCTTGGTAGAAACAGGTTTCTTACGTCCTTGGAAGGAAGAATGGGCAAGGAAACAGTTGGGAATTCTCCTGGTAGAAAAAGTAATTTTAACTTCCTGAGAAACAATCAGTGATGACCTACATATTTTTATCCATAAACAGATGCAAGATTAATAAAACAAACCTACCCCATGGATTATTTAAGTTGTATGATTGATTTCTAAATATGCTTAGTTAAAACAAAACAAACATTTAATTGAAGTAGAAAGAAAGAAAAAAAAAATGACCAAATACATTTTAAACTTAAAAAGATAAACATATCTTAATGAAGTGAAGGTAGAAAAGGGTTGATTGAGGGCGATCCAAGACTAGTTATGGTATATTTTTGGAACCTCCAGGCTGTTTTATAACTTATCAAACTCATCTGTTTGGTAAGCAGGTGGACTAATACAACCTTCTATTTTCCCTACGGGAAATCAACCATTCGTAGGTCGTGCTCATGACACGATTTTCAAAACATTTCCTCAAATGTCCATCGATCCTACCTTGGAGATGACAAAAATGAGATCCGTTCAAAATTATATATACTTGTCTGTTATCGCTCTAGCAGTCACAATTCTTATTTAATCGTAACCACACTCAATATATAAGTGTTCCATGCAAAACTAAAGGTCGAGTTCATTAACGGCTGAAATCGAACCAGTGGGTGAGGGGGTTTAAAGGGGGAGAATTTTGAAAATTCGAAATATCTCCATTATTATATATCGGATCGAAAAATTGTATAGAATCAATCTTATTGCAAATAAAATGTACTATAAATATTGTTATATACAATTATTCTCTATCTTTAGTATTAGCATAGATATTTCTATTTTATAGTTTTGAACCTTCAGTAAATCCCCACTACTACTCATGTCATATTAACAATAAGCTGTTATATTATGAAGAACTTTATTTGAAGTCAAAATGCCAAATAATGTTCTCATTGAACTTTTACACTTTCGAGATAAATGTAAACTAGCTCACGCCAGCAAGGGGGCCAAGCCCCCTTGACCCCCTTAAAAAAGCGCTGCCTTCGGGAAGCGCCGTAAATCGACTGAGCTTCGCCTTCGTGATTTCTATATTTTAATTATACATGTATTTTCCAGATTTGTAATTCTTAACGTTACATCTGTTAAGTTCATCTGAAAGAAATGATCCCCATTCGGTTGGGGAATAATTTATTTCATGTCATTCAAGAAGAAAGAATATGAAAAAAGTTGTACTATTTTCTTGACGAAAAATGAATTACTTACATTCATGAAAACCTTTATAATAAGAGAAAAAATTGATATAAATTGTATAATTAAATTTACATATTATGAAATCGTTACCAAGTACATTACCTCAAAAAATATCCATTAGAATAAACCGGTTTATTGACTTTTGTAAATAGGGGAAATAGGGAAAGACTATTTAAATGGCAACAATTGCCATGAGTAAAGTTATACTATAAGTGAAATAAGGAATTAAAAGTTTTTGCAAATAAAAAACATTGTGAGTAATGAAAAGAAAAGGAAAAATAAGAGAAGGAAAAGAAGTCATTTTAGTTCTTTGATTATCTAGTAGAATGCGCATTACACGTCTTTACAAAACTAATAGTTCTAGACAAATAATTGAAAAAAGTCAAAACCCTCAACAATAATAATGCAAATTGAATAACTATAAATGAAGAAAATAAAACAATTTCGAAATTCAATCAGCTTAAAATAAATTTTGATAACAAATAACAGAGTCTGAAAGTTAAAACCTCTCGCTGCTGAAAGCAGCTTTATTTAGATGACATACTTAAACTGCAACAACATAGATTAGATAAACATATTAACATTTCATTACATTTCCATTAACCTCGTCCTTCGACCAGAGACCGAGGTGGTCTTTGGGCGGGCGTCTTTTAGGAGAGTCGATTTTGGAGGGTCCATGCAGGGCAGCGGAGTGCGGTACGGGAAATCGCCTCGGTGGCTACCTAGACCGTACGCTCGAGCTGAAAAATGATGCTTCGAAAAGAAAAAAGTCCGTCACACAGCAGGTGCGTAAACTAAGCAGATTTCCCACGTGAAGTTTTACAATAGAGAAATTTCACGAGAGCCGAGTATTTAAGGAACCGGCCGAACTAGCTTTTGGCGCCCAGATTTAATAAAAATGCAAATATCTCGGTTAATATTCAAGATAGAGAATAAATGTACATAACAATATTTATAGCAAAATTTAATTTGCAATAAGATTGCTTCTATACAATTTTTTGATCCGACATATAGTAACAGAGATATTTCAAAAATCCTCACCTCTATAAACTCCCCCTCCCACTGGTCCGATATCTGCCCTTAACGAGCTTGATCTTCCTTTTTACATAAAACGACTAAATATCGAGTTTGGTAACGATCAAACAAAAATTGCGACCGCTAGAACGGCAACAGACAAATAAATATATATGTATATATATATATATATATATATATATATATATATATACACACACAGTTTTGAACGGACCTCATTTTCGTCATCTACTAGGTAGAGTCGATGGACATTTGAAGAAAAACTTCGAAAATTCCGGCATGAGTACAACCTCAATAGCTGATTTCCCTTAAGGGAAAACTGCTGAAATGAGGCGATTGAACAGGAGTTTGGCGGGTTGCAAGAAAAAGTATACTTTCGAGTTCGATCGTCATTTGTCGGGGCGGCAGTTGGCGGTTAGTCGCGTTTGAGGCGTCGAACGAAAGGGTATGTATCCGAGAGTTTTTCCCCCGATCGGTAAAGCGATACTCGGAACGGCCAGAGAAATAGCGAATTTAACGCGTCGCGGGGGAGGTTCGGAATAAAAAAAAGTCCGTCACGCAGGTGCTGCGTAAACTAAGCAGATTTCCCACGTGAGGTTTTACAATAGAGAAATCTGCATACTGGTAACACAACACCACCATGAGTAAATACAAACTGTAATGAGAAATCTTTAAGTTAATTTTAATAAATTCCCAACTGAAACGGCTTCTGAATTGTGAGAATAATTTATACTTTAATAACTCAAATTTTAGCCCAAGAACTAATGAAGGTGGCGGGGCGGATGAACAGAACGTATTTGCATAAATCTCACAAAGTAAGGAAGGTAAGGTAAGGTTAGAAGAAGCTTCCACCAGAGCTGAACAGTTAACGGAAACGGCCGAACTAATCCGAACATACCCCTCCACCACATGTCCCATAGACTTCATAAAAATGCAAATATCTCGGTTAATATTCAAGATAGAGAATAAATGTATATAACAATATTTATAGTAAATTTAATTTGCAATAAGATTGGTTCTATACAATTTTTTGATCCGATGCATAATAACGGAGGTATTTCGAATTTTCGAAAATCCCCCCTCCCACTGGTCCGATTTCAGCCATTAACGACCTTGATCTGTCTTTTTGCATAAAATGTTTAAATATCGAGTTTGGTAACGATCAAGCAAAAATTGCGACCGCTAGAGCGTTAACAGACAAATATATATATATATATATATATATATATATATATATATATATATATATATATATAATTTTGAACGGACCTCATTTTCGTCATCTCCTGGGTAGGATCGATGGACATTTGAATAAAATTTTCGAAAATCGCGTCATGAGTACGACCTCAATAGCAATGCTAAAATTCGGAGGGGCTTATCTCGCCGGGAGTGGGAGCTACCTCGAATTCGACAATTTTTCAAAGCAAAAAGCGACCATGACGAACAAAACGGTACCTGGATCTCGAAAATCCACCGAGCAGTTCTGGCCGAATAATGCAGGAGGAAAACGGACTTGTGGCTTTAAATTATAGAATATGTGACGCACGTTGGAAATCAGCTTAGTTAACGCAGCCCCTGCATAACAGACTTTTTTTCTTTTAAGAAATATATTTTCAGCAGCTAAATGAAATATTACCTTTAATTCCTAAAAAAATAGAGTAGCAAAGCTTGGTAACCACACAAGTAAATTCGAGAGCTTATATATTTTCCTAATAAATCAAACAACCACTTGAAACCCATTGGAGCATTTCTATGGAGAAAAAAGTCCATCACGCAGGGGCTGCGTAAACTAAGCAGATTTCCCTCACAATGTTTAACAATAGATAAATCTACATACTGGTAACACAACACCACCGCCAATATTAAGTCTCATATAATAAACTCTCTTTAAAACAATATTTAGTATTCAAGCTTCGAATGATGTGGTTTATTACATAACCGAGTATTGTCTATGTAACATGAGTAGAAGTGGGGGTTTGCTGAAGGCTGAATAATGAAAAATGCAAATAGATCAGTTAATATTCAAGATAGAGAATAAATATATATAACAATAGTTATAGTACATTTACTTTGCAATAAGATTGGTCCAATACAATTTTTAGATCGACGTACAATAACGGAGATATTTCGAAACCCCCCCCCCCCACTGGCCTGATTTTAGCTATTAACAAACTTGGTCTGTCTTTTTACACACACAAAAAAAAAAAGTTTAAATATCGAGTTTGGTAACGATCAAACAAAAATTGCGACCTCTAGAGCGTAAACAGACAAATATATATATATATATATATATATATATATATATATATATATATAAATATATAATTTTGAACGGACCTCTTTTTCGTCATCTGAGAAGGATCGATGGACATTTGAAATTTTGTTTCGTAAATCACGTCATGAGTACGACCTCAATAGCTCATTTCCCTTAAGAGAAATCTGCTAAAAGTGTTTAATAAACATAACCTTAATGTAACAATAGACAATAGTTCATACAACAAAGGGTAAACAAATGCCTTTCAGTGTATTCAAACTTTAAAGTTTGTTATTATGATGTTCACATCTAGTATATAAAGCATAGAAGTGAAGTGAAAGTTTTTTGTACTCGAACCCTAAATTATATCGACCTACAATTATATAATACCTTAACTAAGGAACAATGTGCCAATAAAAGATTTACAGTGATAAAGAGTCAATTATGACAGATTAGATTTGATTAGTTAGGATTATATATATTGTGCTGAGGAAACAGAAAAAAGATTTATAACTCGCCAAGTGGTTGTAAATTAATCAAGAGTTATTTATAACCTGTCAAAATAATTACTACCTAGTTCAATTTGAAGAGGATTAGAATTCAGTTATTTAATTTACAGAATATAAAGCATAAACAATTTAAAGGATATAATTAACCAAATATACACAGTATATTAAATAAATATGATCACATTTATTTATTTATTAAAATTCCTTTTCATTACAATACCAGAACGTCAAGTTATTTATTGAAATGCATAATATGAAAATACATTGTGTCATGACTAAAATCAATAGCTTCTCATTACCAATATTGTTTTCTAAATATGTACACTCAAGTGGAGAGACAACAGTTGCTGAGAGAGTTTCAGGAAGAAGGCACCCAAACCATTTTCCACCTTTTTTTTATTCCTATCAGGGAGGATTGCAGTGACTAAGGTGACCATTGCCTAAGACGGGTAAGTGGCCACTAGGGCCTGAATGGGAAAGGGCTGCTAGGGAAGCACACCCCATAACTTGAAGCAAAAGTTCTATCTGTAACACCAAAATGTGCCGTATAAAGGGTTAAGTTTGGAATAAGACATTTCAAGATACATTGTATTATTGCTAATGTGAGATGTATAGGAGTGAGGATTTACTAAGGGCTGAAAACTATACAGCGCAGTTGAACGTAAAGGATAGTTGGTATCGGCTAAAGAAGTACTCAATTGATCAAAATATGAGTGCATTTGACTGATTGAGTACTTCTTTAGCCAATGCCAACTATCCCCTACTATCACTTAAAACTAGCAGCTAACATCCGGGAGGGAGATTATATAGCTCAAATATCTCTGCGAATATTAGACTTTCAGAATCAAAAATGTATAAAAAAATTGTAGTAAATTAAATTTATACTACATTAGCTGAGTTTTATATATATACACATACACATAAAATGCAGTCAAAAATAAAAGTCAGCATAATGCTAACTTTGCATTCTATCTAGGCAGCCACAATTGTTTATAAGTTTCACCCATCCCATCCCCCAGAAGCGCACATACTGGGCTTTGAGGCTGGGCTACCCTAGAGCTCAATCCACAACTAAATGCAATTCAAACAGCTACTTGAATAAGGAAATAGTTATCTTTGATTTGTAATGCAGGGAAATCTGCTTAGTTAATGCAGCGCCTTGGTGGTTTCTTTGAATCTTATTTAAATGGTAAGAAATGTAATTTCTAAGTAACTTAATTGTATTGATGTTAATTATATTTCCCTGTATTGAACATGTTAAACAAAAATGATGTGCCTCCACTTCAGGAGGTAGTTTCTTAGATTGAAGAAAATACATTTTTAAACTTGTATATTTACCCTGTGTTATTCCTGAGGTTCCATTTTGGCTATAGAAGCCTGTTTAACCCATATTTTAGTATAAATAAATAAAGATATGAATAGAGGGTTTAAATGCATAGCTTTAACTCGTGTAACAAATGCAGTGAAAGTTGAAGACAATGACTAAACTGGTGAGAGCTCTTTGTAATGAATGCCAAAATTAAAATATAAATTAGTGGTGATAATTAGAGAATTCATAGCAGTCTGATACTCTGCACATCACTATTATCAACAGATGCCTTTTCTCTGCTGGATCCCAACTGTCACTGTATCTAAGGTACTGATAAAATAAAGTTAATGAGTAGAGTAAGCTTTACAGCAAAGAAAGTGAAGGCTTCCTCAATCGAAAATTAAAAATTAATTTCTAATAACTAAATCATTAAAAGAAATTTGTTATTTATTAATGTATGCTTTAGATACTGTGGCAGGTTATCTACAGGTTACTAGTAGACTTCTATGAATAGTTATAAATATTTTAAGTATATTTGATAACAGTTTCAATGATAGATACATACTTCGTTCAATCTATAACCAACAAATTTCAATGGAGGACTGTGTGCTATTAATATAAAAGAAGAATAGGAATGAAAGCAATCCTTAAGTGTTAATAATAATAAGCTCAAACAGACTCGTGCCAAAAACCACAATAGCAGGCACCAAAAATTTAAATCTTCCAACAGAAAGAAAGGAGTACTTCTTGATACTGCATGAATAGTGCAAAAAATTTTAAATTCCTCTAACATATGTCACAATTACAAACTCCATATCAGTTGGATTTCCCCCCGATATGGATTTTATTCCCATATTACTGAGTATAAACCTCCCCAACAATAATAATAATAATATACTATGTATACCTATAAACCAGACAAGAATTGACTGAAAATGAACTAAAGATATAGGGGTATAATGCTTTAATATTCCAAAAAGTGGTAGAGAATAACAATTTTAAAAAACTCCATTAAAATATGCCTTAGGCAACTGAGTATGGAGGAGGGAATTCGTGATGTCATGCAGCCTAGACTATCTGTAATATGATGAACCTGTATCTTTGTGATTAAACTCAAAATACAACCTCTTCTGAAATGTAACAAACGGATAATATCTTATTTGATTCTCCGTTTAGAGATTCAGTTTGGCATTAGAGAAAAAAACATCTAATAGTGTGGAGGTATCGTGCCCAATAAAGAAATGGCATTAACAAAAATTCTCAATAACTGTATTAAGTATTTTCTTAATACACTTAAACTCCTCGTCAAAAAAAAAAAACGCAACACCCTAAAATTTATTGATTACACAAGCTTTTAATTGAAATAAAAAATATTATGTTGATGTTTCTAATCAGACAAATACATTGGAGGAAAAAAACAACAAATTCATTTGAATTCCAGCACTTCTTCTTATCTTTAATCCTATTGTTTATAAACAGCACTAATTCCATAGTCATTCTTATCGACTTAGGGATACAAAAAAAATTACTAGGGCTCAGTATTCGTGTTAATTTCATTAAGTACGCATTATTTTAGAATTCATAAGTAATTATGGGACGGTTAGATAGAAATGACACAATTAGGGCAGTGACGATGCACCAAGAAGGCCGTAACACACGTTACATTGCTAATCGACTTGGGGTCCACTTTTCAACTGTCGCACGGGTCTTGAAATGATTCAGAGAGACAGGAGGATACGCAAGAAGACCTGGATCGGGCCGACCACGGGTCACATCAGCGGAAGACGACCGTTTTATCCGGCTCCAGACTCTCAGAAATCGGCTAATAATAGCAAACGACTTAAGAAACTTGGTTGCTGGTGTTCGAAACTTACATGTTTCGGTATCAACAGTTACGAGACGAGTGAGGAATAGTGGATTGAGGGCAGGTTGGACCACTTCTCTCCAGAAAGCACCGAAGAGCCCGCCTTACGTTTGCCCAGGAGCACCGAGATTGGACTGTCGATGACTGGAGACGAGTCCTGTTCACCCATGAGACCAGAGTGGCGCTAAACTCTCCTGACGGACACAGAAGAGTGTGGAGGCCAGGTGAGCGATACAGCCAATGTTGTATAGTCGGAAGGGAGCATTATGGTGAAGGCTCCGTGATGGTCTGGGGTGGCATCTCATGGGAAGCTCGCACAGAGTTAGTTTCGATTCGTGGGGGCCCTTTGACTGCACAAAGATACGTGGCAGACATTTTGGAGGACCATGTCATGCCATACATGCCATTTATTGATAAAAATGCATTTCATATGCATGATAATGCAAGGCCACATGTTGCTCGTATTGTTAGGGACTACCTAAACAAAATCAATATCGACACATTGCCGTGGCCAGCGAGAAGCCCTGACCTAAATTGCATAGAATTTATGGGACAGACTAAAAAGAAGTGTTCGAGCCAGGGAACCAGCACCACTCAACCTCAGGAAGCTTGAGGCTGGTGTTTTAGAAGAGTGGGAAAGATTACCTCAGGAGGCCGTCCAGGACTTGATCAGGAGCATGCCTACACGTATGGAGGCTGTCATTCGAGCAAGAGGTGGCAACACTGGTTATTAGTGTAAGAATAGTCAATTTAATTTTTAAAAAAGTTAAAATTTTGTTTTTTCATTTTTAGGATAAATTTTTATTTTTTTTTGTAATTAAAGGAATTAATTTTTTGTTTCTGAAATACAGTTTTTATTACTCCTATGTACTTGTATTATAAGACACAATAAGTTATGATTCTCTGCTTCAGTGAAATTAATAAATTTTAGGGTGTTGCATTTTTTTTGACGAGGAGTGTATGATGATAAATACCTGAGATTTTAAAAAAAAAATAGCTTACATGGGCGGTTAATTAAAATTAGATAGGATAGAAATATATCTATTCCAACCATCTATATCTCAATCATTCTGGTATTCAAAAAATCAAAACGTTTTTAAACGGTGCTCAACAAGAGCTTTGCAATACATATTACAATTTGAGAATTATCCACATTAAGTTTCGAACCCCCCCCCCCCCATTACATGTAGAGAGTAAGGTGAATTTTACAGAAAATATTTCTAAATATATCTAATAACGATCAAAAATAGCAATGAGGAAATGCACGTCAAGTTTTGTCAACGTGTGAAAAAAATATAAAGACTTGTCAGTGTCAAGCAAAATGGTGAAAATAAAAGGTTTCTTCTTGAAGATAACAGGCCCTGTAAAGATTTTATTATAAGATTAAAAAACTAGTATATACAAAACATTTCTGGAATAGGTTTTCAATAAAGCACTAAAATTTTTTTCTGCCAGAATATAAACTATGCTGGAGGAAGGAAAATGATTACAAGAGGCTGTCATATCAAACGGAATACATGAAATCCTAATCAACATAGATAAGTGTTTATTAATCAGTAAGCACATAGATATGAAAATTAGAGGATGAAGAAAAAAAAATTATAATTAGTCATAATAAAAGAAAGATTTAAAACTCGCAAAGCTACATAATGTTTATCTGTGCAAGGATCCCCCCCCCACCCCATTGATTTAACATGGAATAATCTCAGGTCATCAGGAGTCATTTAAAATAAGTCCCAGCTACAAATCAAAATTGGCTGGCCAATAGTAACACACCATCTGTACAGCATAAAATATCTGATAAAACTGAAGAGGAAGCCCCATTAAAAAAAAAAAGTAAATAAAGGATGTAATTAGCTAATATTGAGTGAGAGGTCAGCAGATGGAATAACACATTTTTCCTTTGTATCGGGTTTTAAATAAAGGACTTATTTATATTATATTTTAGTTTTCACCTTTCTGTAACGCTTATTTTACTTATACCTATCACAATACTATCATCTATCATCTTATTTTCGGATTAAATATAACTTATGTTCATATAGGATTCATACTAACGGATAAATCAAGGACAGAATATGTATAAGGGCATCATTCAAGAGTTGAAAAAATGTTTACCCTGTGTGACAGGGTTGTAAAGGTACTTTCAATGCTGTATATAATATTTGCTGAGCCATTTTCAAATACTGTATGGCAAGGGTCACTATTAAAAAAAAAAACCCACAAAACATCATTATACACAGGATTTATTTCATGAAATAAAGTCTAGACAGAAGAAAGCATCTTTTATATTGGTGGCTCTTGCTACACAAATTTTGAGAATATTCATTCTCTTAGATAGATATAAGAAGAATACTAATATTACATTCGTTTTAAATCACGAAATATAAAATAAATATTAAAATAGTATTCAAGCTATTAAACCAAGTCCTAAACATACAATAAAATATAAAAAAATTAACATGTAATTGACGCGTAAAATATTAATACATTATTTCAAAGAAACCAGCACAAATTGAGAAAAGAATGGAAAACTCAATAAAAAAATTCAAGAACCTTGAATGATTTTTTTTTTAAATATATATGTATATAATAAGAAAACTTGAATGATCAACTGTATGCAGATTCCATATCACATCTGAACATTCTAAATAATACTTAGAATAACACTTCTACAATCTGATTTCTTGTGTAATTAACACCAACTAAATGCTTAAAAAGGAAACAATAATAAAAACAAATAAATATATTAGTTGACAAAGTACCTAGAATAGGTAATTCATAAAATAAGGAAAATTATTTTTAAAAAAAATCAACATATCAGAAGTGACAGAAAAGTTGAAAAAATCTCATCTTTCAAAATTAATAAAGATTTACAATAAGACTAGAAATAACGTTTTTTAAAAATTATTATCAATTAAATGTCACCCACTTGAAATTAATTAAACAAGTGTAACCAGGATTGTTAGGGAATTATATCGGGATGAAATAATATTAGTTCCAGACTCGCAAAACAAAATTCAATGGAACAAAGCCTCTTTCATGAATCAGTGACATATCAGCTGACCTTCGCCTCAACGAAAGTTTCCAGTTGGGTTATTAATATCATTTAAAAACAAATATTGAATGACTTTATTTAAATATACATACCTGATCCAAAGGTGATGCCGGCAAGAAGGCATAGTGTAAAAACATATATCAACTTCATGTTTAGCCTAACAAGAGAAACAAAGAATAATAGATCTTTGTCAACGAACAAGTCCGCAACACGACAGAGAACACAAAAGAAGAATAGCGAGATAACTAATCACTGCCTTACTGCAGCTAATTTCAAATATATTTATAATTTTGTACTTTCTGTTTGATTGTCTGATATATCTGTAAAAAAAAATAAAAGTAACGATGTCTAATGTATTTTAAATTAAATTTGTTAGGTTGTTTTGAAACAAAGACAACTTTTTTGTAAGATTGAATATGTTACTATAGCATATCCTAAACTAGTCTTCAAATAATGAAATCTTTTTGAAAATCATGTTTTCAGTCAAATTGTTATTTACTCATTAAAAAAATTTATCATTTTACTTACAACATACATTTCTTTAAAAGTATATTTTTAAGCTCTAATCTCGTTTGGAAAATAAGAATAGAGGAATTGTGATAAAATATATTTTTTTATTTGTTAGTTGTTTAGTTTTTTATGGAGTGATTATGGCATTTATGCTATTGTAGTGCTATATGAAATAATAATGATAAATACATATATAATTAAGAATAATATCACAAATATTTGATTTCATATAAAAAGGCACTGGGCCAACACTGTTTGTTTTGGTAGAGGTTCTGATCCTGTTATCAGTGTTGTGTGACTACCATCCTTATTTTATAAGATTTGTTATTGATAATTTTTTCCTTAATCCCTTGTGAATCAACTATCTCTGTCTCAATATTTAACTAATTGCAATGGAGGAAACTTCAAGAAAGCGTGAACACAAACATAAAAGAAAATCTCCTCACAAGAGCAATTCCAGAGAAGAAATCAAATCATATAACAGCCATAAAAATAGCAGCAATAGTCATTGTAAAAGGCGTAGGCGAAGCCGAGAAAGGGAAAGTTCCAGGGATCACTATTATAGAGATAGGGATAATGAAAACTATGAGCCCAACAAATTTGAAAGATACTGGGGTGACAAGGACAAGAAGCAGAAGGTGGAACAGCATGATCTAAGGGATAAAGAACGTGAATATCTTGTTGGCTCTAGATATTATAATGAACCTAAAAATTCTCGGACAAGATCTAAGACAGAAAATAATCATTCGAAAACCCCCGAAGACAAACGAAATAGCAAATCAACTCCACCTCAACCCCCGCCTAAGAAGAAAAATGATGATATTATTACTTCTCGAACTGGTGGTGCTTATATTCCTCCTGGTAAACTGAGGCTTATGCAAGCAAGCATCACTGATAAATCAAGGTATTGATAATTTATAAGCCATAGGCTCTTCTGAATGTTTAATCTGATTAAGGTACCACAAGATAGCATATGATCTCCTTTGGAGGTCTGTTAGATGTTTTTCATTACATACATGAAACTGGTTAATTAACAATTATAACATTTTGTTTTCCTTCTGAATTTATACGTTTCTTGTGTACAAAATTAAAATAAAGCGGTTCATTTCATGAGAGAAAGGACTATTAGATTCATATCCTACTAATGAATATTTTTATAATTAAAAGCATGTTTTTGTTAGTTGTTGTAGTTGTGAAGTTAAGTTTTCTTTCAGTTTAATTGCTGCTCACTACATCTAATTGAGGGTTAAGAGTGTAAAGAATGTCACACTAAATTTTTATTTTCTTAATGTTTTAGCCTGTTAAGAATTTATTTATTGTAGTTACTTTGTCTGGGTAATTTATAATAATTTGTTTGTAATAGTATATTAAGAGAAAGGAATGAGTGTAACAGTAGTTACCAACAACAAAGAATGTTGGGAATTCCTAGTGCTTAATTAATCTCTTGTGCTCAAATACTGGGACAACATTAATTCATGGATTTTAGTTTGATTGTAATGAATATTATAATATCAAAACAAATATGAAATTACATCAATCAATCTTAGTTGTGTTCCTTGGATCTTTTCTACTAATTTCTTCTTTCTCATTTTTTAATAAAACTCATTTTCTCAACCAAAGTTATTTGTTAAACTTAAACTTATGGTATTCCGTTATGTGCTTATTTTAATAATTAACTTTATCTATAAACTTCTGATTCCAGTGTCATTTTTGAGAACTTATTTACATTAACATAGTTTAGCACTCAAATATGATAGTTCAAATGCTTTTTTATTAATATTTCATAATCTTTGAGACATTGGAAGTTGAATCCATTTTTTTTTTTTTTTTTATCCATCAAAAGGATATCTTCTGTCTAGGACAATTCAATGTCTTCTTTCGCATAAATTTAGCCATTGGTGATTCAACCACTGGGTGAAAATGCAATTTAACCCCACTCTTGATGCCGCCAAGCTGAAAATCAGTTGAAGTAACGTTTGTAAACATTGTGGACATCATGAAATCGCTAGATTACGTGATGTTGTTTAAAATTGAGTTAAAAAAGCAATGAGAAAAAAAATAATAATCACATGGTCATCCGATTTTCGATGAATCCACCAAGGGTGGGGTTAAACTGCAGTCCACCCCAACCACTCCTTCTGGATTGAAATATCTTGAAGGACTTTTCAAATAAAAAATTGTGACACCTTTATATAACTAATTTTGATGTTTATTTATTAATAACTTAAATTTGTGAATGGTTTGTATAAAGTATTATGTTATGAGACTTTGGGTAGCCTTTCTCTGAATAATGTGTATTTATTTTATTTTTATTACAGTGCTGAATATCAACGAATTGCTTGGGAGGCACTTAAAAAGTCAATACATGGGCATATCAACAAAGTAAATACATCAAACATTGGAGTTGTTGCCCGGTTGCTCTTCAAAGAAAACATTATACGTGGACGAGGTCTGTTATGTCGATCTATCATTCAAGCACAGTCTGCTTCAGTTACATTCACAAACGTTTATGCGTGTCTTGTTGCAATTATTAATTCAAAGGTAATTCATGATTTATTTTTAGTGACATCATATTTTATGTAAAACATTATGATAATAGCTATTTTTTTTTTTGTTTTAACCAGTTTCCAAATATTGGAGAGCTCTTACTGAAGAGAGTGATAATAAGATTCAAAAGAGCTTACAAGAGAAATGATAAAGCTGTATGCATTTCATCTGCAACATTTATTGCTCATCTTATTAATCAAAGAGTTGTAAGTAAAGTTCTTGAAATTATAGTTATTTATTTGGAACAGGATAAGAAATAATAGACATAATCAAGACAGATAATTAAAACCTGTATACATAAAAGAGTAATAATGTGATCAGCACTGCACTATGTTTGTCTAATTAACTTTACTATCAGATTAAAATGATATTTTAATGTGCTCAGTTTGTGCAAAATATAAAATTGAACCCTAAAATAATTGTTCAATTGCAATTTGTTTTTTAGCTGTGTAGTTTATTACTAATTGTCCAGTTCTCTTGCTTATATGGATTCAGATATTGAATCAATCAACCAATATTACACTTAGTATACTTTTTGCTATTCTAAGTGAAACTGTCAGCTGAATTTAATACTTTGCCAGTAGTTCTCCTTATGTTAGTCACATATATGGTAAGGTCCATAAGTTTCCAGCCTAAGAAAGAAGGAAAGGTGGAAAAAAAAATTTGGCCTTATTGTTTTTCAATATATTCTTCTCTATACACTTAATACAACGCTTAAACAACATTTCTATACCAAGAAAAAAAAATTGTTTCTTCTTTGTCTAAAAATGTTCTTCTACCGCTGCTTGGACCTCTTCTTCAGTTTTAAATCCCCTCCTATGGTCAGATTTTAACTTTGAAAACAGGTAGGTTTTTTGAATCAGCATTATACCCTTGTAGAAATTTATTGCAGCAGCGAACATGTTTATCTTTTTGAGAATCTTGCACTCATCTTTCTCATATGCAAATGTTCTATAATGATACTCAGAACACTTGTATTTAAAAGCCCTAACCTTGCCGCTATTTCTTTGGTCTTCAGCCTCCGATCAGACAGCAATTGAGTTTCCACAAGTTGGATTGTTTCAGAAGTGATAGTTTCCAATTAGGATCAACACTGATTGTTGTCAAGACTTTCTCTCCTTAACTTAAATAATTTTGTACTTATCAGGAGGCTACATATTTAAACCCAATTATTAAATCATAATAAACAGAAAATCACTTTATTATTTAAAATAATACTTCTTGAATTTATAAATGACAAAATGGTATATGGGAGCCAACTCATTATCTACAGATAAAATATTTATTGTTTCATATCCACGTATTGCTATCGTTTTAGATTGTTCATACTTAATTAGGTTATCTTAGTCATTGTGTTTCATTTGTTATCAAAGAATGAGTGAACGTTTATTAACACCACTTGGTGGTCGTTTATTATTACACTAAGTGGACAGCTACCAGAGTTCATGTGGCAGGTGACGCCCATGGGCAACCGCTTTATGTAGCTACTCCGCGGCATTGTCGAGTTTTGGGCTAACTCTAATTTATAATTACATTTTTCATTCAAATAAATTCTAGAAGTGTTATTTTAAATAATAAACTGTTTTTTTTTGTTTTGTTTTTTTTTAAATATGATTTAATAATTATGTTTAAAGGGGTGGCCTCCCAATAACCGATAAGTAAGAATAATTTTGCCCATTCTTTTACAGTGGAATATGAGGAGGAGGACTCCTCGGACTTCATACATGTCATCCAAGCTCTTTTTATTTTGCGCAGGAGTAAAGCCCTCTTTACAAAAGAATTTAATAACCCCACAGTATTCGATCTTGAACATTTTTAAAAATTCCTTCCATCGCAAATATTCGTTCAAAGTTAGATACAGACTGACAGGAGTGAGGAAGTGTGGGTGATGGTTATGGAAAGTGTAAGCATAGACATGCACAGTGGGCAAGTCGCTACCTGCTTTAAGTAGGGGAATGAGGTCAGGCCGGAAACTTATGGATCTATGTACAACCTTTTTTATTTTCTCTCCATTTTAACTCATACTTTTATTTAATCACTTTCAGGCTCATGAAATTCTTGGTTTGGAATTAGTTACTCTGTTGGTTGAAAATCCTACAGATGATTCTATTGAAGTTGCTGTGGCATTTTTGAAAGAAGCTGGCCAAAAATTAAGTGAAGTTACAAGTAAAGGAACAAATGCTATTTTTGATATGTTGAGAAATATTCTGCATGAAGGAAAACTTGAAAAAAGGGTATGTCACGTATTTTATTGTATTATGTAACCTAGCTCTACATAATACTCTTAGAGATGAATGTGTTGCACAACTAAATTAACAGGTTACAACTTACCTTAATTATCAGCAGCCGATCGCTTACCTGGTGGGAGTTTTAGAGTTTCTTGAAACTTTCTTATTTAAAATTAAAACAACACCATTCATACTTGCCTCACCTCTGTTGAAGATCACTTTGAAGTCATCTGAACAGAGTTCTACTTTCAATGCTATCGAGTCTCCTAAACCCAAAATGTCTACACTATACCTTTTCAACTGCTTTTTTTACCTTTTCTAACTTGCCACAGCATTCCAGGTCTTGATGTTGATTTCATTAGCAAAATTTACAAATGATGACCACCGGAGAAGTCTTGCCACTCCTTCTGCCAGACCATGGAGTCCGAATCCCATGGAAAATAAGTTGGTCATTATTTTTTTGAACTTCTATTGTACTAACGAGGGAGGAAAATTTTGACCAATTTCATGTGGCCTTGTGACCTAGTAAGTGTTGCAAAATTTGGACATTGTGCCACAGATTGAGAGCCAATACCCCAAGGTTGCCAGTATCATTCAAACCAGGACCCCTGATCCAAGAACTGGCAGACACACCACTGTCCTTGTTCAACCACTAAGAGATAAATGCACCTGGCTGACAGATGAAGCATTTATATTATATTTGCTTCTTAATGCAAATAATGGTCCCAATATTTGTTTCATTATTACTAAACACAATGTTTAAATTTTCATGTAACATAACAATTTTTCTTTAACGTTAATATTATCAGAGAATTTTAATTTATCACTAAATAAGTCATCTCCAGCTTAAGTATTAAGTCTTCTTTACATTGGATACTTAAAAAAGGAGTAATTGGGATTACAATTTGCAGATGATGTATTCTGTGCATGACATATTGTAATGCCCCGTACATGGGAAATATGCTTTGTTTTACACAGCCCCTGCTTGGCACAATTGTTTATGTTCGTGTTGAATGGTGGAAGTTATAAATTAGGTTAGAACATGAAGGCCTCATTCTAGAAACAGTTTATTTTACTAGTGGCATTACACATCACAACCTCTCTGTCACTTTTAAATTTCATTGTTTATAGAAGACCTGTTTGTTTCATCCTATTACAAAATTTGTTTTGATAAAATATGATGTTTTTTATTAGTCAAATTTAGCTACAAGTAATTTTAGGCTCTTCAAACAAATTTATAATACCATATTATTTTTAAAGGTTCAATACATGATTGAAGTAATGTTTCAAGTAAGAAAGGACGATTTTGCTACTTTTCCTGCTGTACCAGAGGAGCTAGACCTTGTTGATGAAGAAGACCAGTTTACTCATTTATTGGGTCTTGATGATGCAATTGATACACAAGATATATTAAGTACGATATATTCTCATTACATAATATTAAGAATATAAGGCATAACAATAGATGTTATAGAAATAAAAACCATTTTTTATGCAATAATTCATTTGATATTATTGTTATTATTGTGTGTCCTTCCTGTAATTTGTTGTTTTCTTGGTAGATACTCAAGAGCCTAATTTTTGTTTTTTTTTCTGGGGAAGGTATAACTTGGACTTAACCATTCTTTAATTCATGGTTATTATTTTATACATAATTATTTTTAGATCCTATTTCATACTTCAAAATTTATATCCAGTAATTTATATAAGCTAGAAAATGTCTTTTGAGACAAATATAATGTTATTGAAACTAAATTAGAATTATATTTAAATGATAGGTTAGGTTCCATTTCTTCAATGTTAAAATAATTTATTTTTCTTTTGATTTCAGATGTTTTCAAACTTGATTCTGAGTATCAGGTCAATGAGGAGCGTTACAAAGAACTTCGTAGTGAAATTCTTGATACTGATTCTGAAGAGTCCGGTTCTGAGGAGTCAAGTGGTGAAGAAGAAGAAGCTGAAGATTCAGATGAAGAGGAAGATGAAGGTTTGTTTAGTAATTTATATTACTATTGATAATTTTCTTTTTAGCAGATTTCCCTTTAAAGTAAATCCACGATTCAGGTTATCCACATGATGCGATTTTCAAAACATTTCCTCAAATGTCCATGGTGTCATTGTTTGTTGAGGTTTGTGATCAATGTTGGTGAAAGAAGTTTTAGTTTAAGCCAGGGGTGAGCAACCTTTTAAATCAACGGGCCAATTTAAATTTTAAAATATTTTGGCGGGCCGCACATAAAGTAACACTTATTAATAATTTAGAAAACTTTATTTATTATAAACATTAGTATAGAAAAATATAAAAGTTTAAAAAAAGTAAAGATTTCATATACAAATTTTAATGCAAAATAAAAAAAAAAACAATAAAATAACAGAAAAAAGAATTTACTTGAAATTTTTAATCAGACATTTGGCACTGTTTTTTCGGTACAAGCTAATCAATATCTGCCGGAATTGATGAAGTAGCTACACATATGCAGCTTTCTAATTGTGCATCAATCAGTCTTGATAGGTGGTCATTTTTGATAAATTTCATGGTCGAAAATAATTGTTTGTAACACACGTACTTCCGAACAGAGACATCATTTGCTTTACATTTTTGTCAAAAGTGGAAATTTCTCAGGGCTCACATACGACTTATAAAATTTTTTGATGTTTACGCAAAAAAAAATTTTTTTTAAATCGGTATTATTCTGCTTGTCAATCACTTCCATTTGAAAGTCTTCAGGAACTGTATCCACACCGATATTAAATGGAGAGGAAAACATTTTCATGGAAACCAATGTCTATATATTGTGCGTATTTTTAAGAAGTAGTAACGTTTTCTTTTTCTAAATTTGGACATTATTCTGCAGAAAATGCTGTTTCCACAAGTTTAATTTGCATTCAAAGCCCTGAATTTTATCATGCAAATTGTAAATAACCTGCATTGAAGTTCCACATTAAGATCATTGAGATGCTGAGTCATGTCGATAAGAAACCCAAAATTGCTCATCCATTCTTTATTACCAAAATCAGGAAAGATATATCCCTTCATATCCAAGAACAATTGTATTTCACTTTTTACGTTGTATACTCTTTTTAGCATTGCACCTCTACTAAGCCAACGCACTTCGGAATTGAAAACCACGTCGTCATATTCATTTGCTAAATCTTTCAGGAATTCTTTAAATTCATGGTGATTTAACACACGTGACTTTATAAAACTGATTAGTTTAATTTTGGCACTGTTAGCAAACTCAATCTTTTCGCACACAAATTTTCCTGGTAAATTTTGCAGTGGTATCGAATATTTTCCTTCCTGTGACTTTCTTAATGTCATGATATAGCCTTCCTGATCCTTCTATCACAATGCTTGACATTGCTCGTGCTCCATCTGTCGATAAATTGAAAGGTTTTCCAAAAAAGACTTTAGTTCAACGTACCGTTCAACAAAAATTGCTAGAGCATTGACAGACAAATATATCTATATATAAAATTTTGAACGGACCTCATTTTGTCTTCTCCTGGGTAGGATTGACGGACATTTGAGGAAATTTTTCAAAAATCGTGTCATGAGTACGACCTCAATAGCTGATTTTCCTTAAGGGAAATCTGCTAAAATCAGGAATCTAACTAGCTAACTATGCCTTATTATAACTGAGCTTTCATTTAATTAGTTGGATATATTTTGTTTACTTTAATTATTTAGGTATTATTTTTAATTACTAAGCAATTAATAAAAAAAAACCTAGTTAAATAGTTATTGAAATTATTATCTATAATATATCTTTTTCTTCCAGAGAAGAAAATGACAATTGTTGATAATACTGAAACAAATTTGGTTGCTCTTCGAAAGACAATATATCTTACAATACAATCAAGTCTTGATTTTGAAGAATGTGCTCATAAACTCCTGAAGATGGAAATTAAACCAGGACAAGAAAAGGAACTTTGCCATATGTTTCTTGATTGTTGCGCTGAGCAAAGAACTTATGAGAAGTTTTTTGGCCTCCTTGCTCAGGTAATTATTGTTGAGTTAAATAACTTCATTAATATGAAAAATGCCTTAAAATTACTAGTATTAATAAAATATCAGAGCTTCTGTCACCTGTACTTTTTATTTTTTAGACATTTTTGTTTTAATATAATTTTGTTTGTTTACTTGCGACAAAAACACTTAATATAAGGTTAGACTATAATATGTCATTATATAATAATCTTATTTATATATTGTGGTTGTGGTCTTGTAATTGGGGGTGATTTGAAGAACTGGGGATAAAAAAAAAATCTTCTTTTCCTTTCCACGATAATTAACATTAATTTGTTTAGTTGTGAGCTTTCTAGCAATACTTTTTAGGGTTTATCAGTCTATCATTACAATAACGATATTAATTCATGAAATTCAGCATGAATTTGAACCTTAATAAGACTGATCATTCCACTTCCACAGAATTTGTCTTACCCCACCCCCTCCTGAACTTAACTCTGTCTGAAGATTTTTTGGATTTGATTTGTATGTAAAATTTAATTCATGTTCATTTCTTTGTTGTATTTGTTGACATGAAGTGTGTGTTTTTTTTTTATTTCTTATTTGTAAATTTTGTGGTTTTATTTCTTACTAGCTATGCTACCCATTGTTGACAGGTTGAAATATAAATGATTTCTAATGAGAATATAAAAATTGTATTAACCTATACATGAAATCATCCCACCATATTCATCAATTACACAAGTGTCTTCTAACATGTACAGTAAATGTGAAATTTTTATTCTTTATTGTTGTCCTGTGATGCAAAAAGTTGCAATGAGACAAATTTTGGATTTTTTTGCATCTCTCTATGTATCTAATTTCTTAATGGATTTTAATTGCTCAGATACTCTTGTGCATATTAATCTGACTGTTTGCCAAATTTATTCTTTTCCACAAGCACACGGAATATTATTGCGTATGACTGCCATTGTTGATGAAGTGTTAACCTAAAAAAGTGAACTCTTTATTGCCAATTCAAGTTAGACGTGTAAGAGGATTTAAGATTGATGATTATTATTATTGATTTAGATTTATTCACTTGGAAAATTTTAAACTTTAATGAAAGCGAGAAATAATTTAACTGCTACATACTTAATTCTGATGTGATTTCATATTGTTGGAAACTTGGGCAAGGCTCAAAAAGTCGCTTTAGTGCTCAAAAGAATTACTATAATCATATAATAATTTTAATAAATAAACAGAGGTTCAGGTTTGCCACATGATTTAAAACATTAGTCTTAATACACTTGGTAAATCTAAAGTCATGGGTTCAATTCTCATTGAGGTATATTTAGAAATGTATTCTCTAATTAAAAGGGTTAGTCTCGCCCTAGATAGAAAAGAGTAGTAGCCTGTAGATAACCAATCCCGATTAACTCAAGTAGCATTGAGCCTTAGTAGATGTTAATTAATAACATAAATGAGTAAATAAAGTGAAAATTTTCTTTTATTTTTTTTCAGAGGTTTTGTCAAGTCAACAAGGTATATATTACTCCTTTTGAGCAGATATTTTCTGATACGTATTCTACAGTTCATCGACTAGATACAAACAGATTAAGAAATGTTGCTAAGCTCTTCGCCCATCTTCTGTTTACTGATGCAATTTCATGGGCTGTACTCTCAAGTATACGTCTGAATGAAGAGGACACCACTAGTTCCAGTAGGATTTTTATAAAGATTCTTTTTCAAGAATTGTCTGAATATATGGGACTTGCAAATCTCAATGCCAGACTTAAAGATCCGTAAGATTTATTATCTCATTATTCCTTTCGCCTACTATTGCTATTAAGCTTGTTATGAAATTATTACTTTAAATACCTCAAATCTTAAAATAAGTAATCTTAAGAGATCTTAATCTTGTTCCAGGAGTAGAAAATAAATAAAAAGAAAAACTATTGTATCTTTGAATAAAATATGGGATAATAAATAGTATTGAATATAATGGTATTAATTGCAGAGCTAACTTGAAAAACTCAGTCTCACTGGGGTTCTATAAGCTAAATAAATTTCCCACTTCCTGTAATGACATATAGTTAAAATCATCTCACATTCTTTCTATTCTCAATTTAATCTTTAGTAAAAAGCTATGTAAACAGGATTTAAATTTAATCTGGACTTGAGATGTGTAGTGATACAATAGAAAATCTCAAGAGTAAGAGAAGAGGTTTACTAAAGGTTGAAAAAAACAAAAAAAAAAACAAATACCTCTGTTAATGTTGGAGTTGAGGGGAAATGTATAGAACAACATTTGTTTGACCTTACATTACCAAAAGGATTGATTTTCAAAAATATTTTAATGCAACACCTAGTAATGGAAATATTAATAATTATCTATTTTACACCTGCAAACCCAAATGTTGGCAATTAATAAAGATTATTTTTTGTTTTACATTAACAAATACTTACATAATTATAAAAGTTTTCATCAGTTCTCATGAGACATATTAAATATAGCTAGATAAAGTTCTCAAGTATGTCCCAAAGAGAGGTAATTGTCTGTATTACCTTGTGCTTGTTATGGCATCATATCAGTTTATCCTGTCTGTCATCATACATTATTTAGTAGTGTTCTTTTGAGACACCTCAAACAATTAATGGGTCCTGGCTTATTTCCTACTTGTGATTAACATTATTCTCAATTAATCCAGAATAATTTCAGACCTACTTTCAAATTCTCCTAAATTTCGTTCAAATTAAAGTGAACATTATTAATCCTTTGCTCCATGCCAGTATAGCAGCTTGGGATGGACATGGCTTGAATGCTCCTCACTGCTTTATTCTGATTTCAGCTAATTCTTTTTAACAGACCCTTTTATTCGAAGGCCAGTTTCTGTTTGTTTCTCTGGGTTAACAGATGTGTTCTTCTAGGATCGGTGGACATTTGAAGAAAATTTCCCTTAAAGGAAATCTGCTAAAAGACATGTTATTTTTGTAATGGCCATGACATTTTTACTCTTTCTTCTGAAATTTGCATGGAATAATTTTATAGGGCAAAAAATTAAAAACATCAAGCAACAAAAATTTATCAGAAATTAAAAAAAAAATAATTAAATCTAACAAAAAAAAAAAAAAAAATTTACAAAATAAGAATTATTCTAGTTAGTTCTATAGCCCAGATCAAAAATGGTCAAGGAAAAAGTGTGTATAGACAAAGTAAAATAATATAACTGGAGAAGAAAAATCATGCACAGAGGGGTTAATGGTGTCTTAACCCAGCCTACACTGAATATTTATTTGTAATTATGCTCACAGCGTAATGGTAAAAACCTCAGTTTCAGTTAGTAACTTTAGTATTATTCTCCTCATAATTTTCTCCCCTTATAGATTAAACACACGCATACACACCCCATATGTGGAAACTTCTAGGAGTCATGATATACAACCTCACTCAATAGATTTATAAAGAATATATTCATTATATTTTTAGTTTTATCGAAGCACTGAGCTAGTGCACTTCCTGTAACCTTGTTATATTTTCCATTTTAGCAGATTTCCCTTAAGGGAAATCCGCTATTGAGGTTGTACTCATGACGCGATTTTCGAAAAAATTTCTTCAAATGTCTATCTATTCTACCCAGAAGATGACGAATATGAGGTCGGTTCAAAATTATATATATATATATATATATGTATATTACAAATATAAATATATATATATATATATATATATATTACAAATATAAATATATATATATATATATAAAACGCTCTAGAAACCGCAATTTTTGTTTGATCGTTACCAAACTCGATATTTAAACGTTTTATATAAAAAAGAGAGATCAAGTTCGTTAACGGCTGAAATTGGACCAGTGGGAGGGGGATTTTCGAAAATTTGAAAAATCTCCGTTACTATATGTCGGATCGAAAAATTGTATAGAACCAATCTTATTGCAAATTACATTTACTATATATATATATATATATATATATATATATATATATATATATATATATATATTGTTATATACATTCATTCTCTATCTTCAATATTAACCGAGATATTTGCATTTTTATTAAGTGTAACGGACAAGCTATGGTCGCTTCTATTCGTTTCTGCTGAAAGCTAGTTCGGCCATTTCCGTAACTGTTTGGCACTCGTATGGAGATGATCTATTGTATAACTTTACGTGAAAAATCTTCTTAGTTTATGCAGCCCTTGCGAGACGGACTTTTTTGATTAAAAATATATAAATATTTTCTAATTTTTAATATAATTATTTCATTTTATATTTTTTCAATTATAATTGTGTTATTTATAGTTTTTAAGTATAGTTATGATATCTTGGTTTAATCCATTATTCATATAAAATATATTTTCTACTTTTTAGAACTCTTCAATCTGCTATGGAAGGGTTGTTTCCTCGTGATAACCCAAAGAATACAAGATTTGCCATCAATTTTTTCACAAGTATTGGTCTTGGAGGTCTTACGTAAGTATTTAGATAGACACCATGAACAACTGTTGATTGAATAAGACATTTTTTATTTCATGAAAAGATTAAAAATGGTCCGGGGCTCAATATTCATGTGATTTAAGGCATTGGTCTAAATATGCTTGCTACACCTAGAGTTGAGGATTCAATTCCCACATGGGCAATAAAATTCTTAGTCCTATCCTGGCTAGAAAAGGGTGGAATCATATAGATTATCCATCCTGATTAGTTGTAGTTGCATAATGTGGACATAAATATATAACATTTTTTTGCGAAATTGCTTTCTTGTAGTTTCCCCTTTTTTTTTGTGTTATGCTAGCCTAGACTAATATTTTTTTTCTCTATAGTGCGTTTCACTTCGAGATGGCAGTAGATCTGGTGCGCTGTTGCCAAATCTCACTCAAATCCGCCAAATTTCTGAAAAACTCGGGAAAAATTCTGAAATGTGCAGAATTTAATCTTCTATCGGCCTATACTAAGAATAAATCAACAAAACAAGATACACAATTGAAATAAATTGTATTGTGCCAATTTTTTACCTAAAAAATTTAATGGAAATTCTTGTTTCTCTCGTCACTGCGATCATATTTTTTAAGATATTTGTTTGAAATTCTGTACGAAGTTAGTTTATGTTATCTATATTCGTTACAAGGAACAATTTTTTTTAAAATGTCATTCCTTATCATGTTTTTTCCATAATAAAAATAAAAATTGTGAAATCCAATTTTAAAAAAGTAGCCTGCGGGGAATTTTCGTTCTATAATAGTTTATTATGTTTTGTCATAATCCTTTTAAAAAGGACAGTTCAAATTTCTTTTTGAGCCTCCTCCGAACATTATGGGTCGATTACAACTGATGCAATTAATGTTTATATGTTGTGTGAGCGTCGCGGACTCGCAAGGAATGAGCGGAGTTGAACCTCTGTCAGACGAAGAAACAAGTACTGATGTTTTTATATAGCACCTAATATAATATTATATTTTCTTAATATAATATTACATTTTCGTGCTTTTTGTTTTGATTGTTAGGCATGAAGCATACTTAAGATTTTGACTATTTTGGCCAATAATCTAAATGGATAGTTTTTTCTTTAAACGTTAAATTTAATAGGCTTCTTCTCCTTGGCAGATGGGCTAAGAAATTAGATACTCTAAAATTAAGTTGCTTTCAATAGACATTTTTGAAGGTCATTAAAGATTTTTATTAGGAATTTCTTTGATTAAAATGGGTTTATTTTTTAATTATGCAACTATAATTATGATTATAATGAATAATTATTAATGGATTAAAGATATATATTAATATTATTGTTATAAATAATCATCCCAATCCTGTTTGTTCACAGTCCTCTATTGCTCTCAGTTTATAAAAGGCCTTAACTCCAATTTTTGTCGAAAATTACATTTTGAAAGATATATTTAAGTTATTAACTTCAAATCACATTAAAAAGATTAATAAAAAAAGTGCTTCCCAGTAAAATTTACAATTTCTGAGTTGAGGCTTTTTAAATAATCATGGTAGAATAGACAGTTATAAGAAAGAACGGGAGAGCGGGCGGGAGAGAGCCGGGGGGTCCAGCTCTCCTCGTGCCGCGACGCTCCCACAACATATAAACATTAATTGCATCAGTTGTCAGCGTCCCATAATGTTCGGAGGAGGCTCAAAATTAAATTTGAATTGTCCTCTTTAAAAGGAGTATAACAAAACTTAATAAACAGTTATAGAACGGAAATTCCCCGCAGGCTACTTTTTAAAAATAGGATTTCTCAATTTTTATTTTTATTATGGCAAAAACATGGAAAGGAATGTCGTTGAAAAAAAAAATTGTTCCTTGCTACGAATAAAGATAATATATACTAACTTCATGTCGAATTTCTAACTAATATCTTAAAAAATAAGATCACAGTGACGAGAGAAACAAGAATTTCCATTAAAAATTTTATGTAAAAAATGGACAAAAAACAATTAATTGCAAAAACAGATTTTATTTTCTTGATAAATTTTTAGCATAGGCAGATGGAGCGATAAATTCTGAACTTTAGAGAATTTTCCCCGTAAAAATTGGACAACTTTGAGATATAGCGGCAACGTCGCACGGAGGGAGGAGGACAGAGCTATCTAGCGAGGCATATGCAAGAGGGAGACAGAGCACCCCATTGAAAATACATACTGCCATCTCGAAGTGAAACGTTCTATAGTATAGAAATATCCTTCACCGTTGACATTGAGAATTTTTTTTTTAAATAAAAAAAACACTTGGTAGTGGCGCCTCCTTCCTCTACATCAAATAAGTCTCTCTTGCAAAATGTTTGACCTCGGTCATTATGATCTCACAGAATTGGCAAAAGAACAAAAAAAAAAAAATTACATTAAGGATTTCCATCACCTTCTTTAAAACAGGCTTGTATTGGCAGAGAATGTTGATTTGCTTATCCCCTAGTGAGTGGTTTTTTCAATATGAGTAACACTTTTTTTTTCTCTGGTAGGATTTCTTTTGCAATGTTCAAATCATAGCATTGGCTTATTTTAACCCTCATCTGAGATCTTTGGTATAATAAATTAAAATATTTTTAAGAAGCTTATTTCCTTCATGCCTGATTTGGTTTGCTAGATCCTTCACAGTCATTTTTACCTTGCTACAAAATTTATTTCATTATTTATACCATAATCTATATAAATTATACTTAAATAAATTTAATTTACTTACCCCACCAAGACTTGCCTAGGATGCCATGTCAAGGTTATTGAAATAGGTGACAGTACACTACCATTCATGATTTAAAAATGTTGCTATTTTTTAATCTTTATATTCTTCAATATTTTTATTATCAATTAGTATGATGTAAATTACATACCATAAACATATTTGAGAACAATTTAGTCAATCAGAAATGTATTTTTTTGTTTTCAGTGATGAATTACGAGAACATTTGAAAAACTTACCAAAACCTATACCAGTAGCTCAACTTATTCAGGAACTCTCGTCTTCATCATCGTCATCTTCTTCTTCATCATCTTCAGATTCATCAGATAGTGATGATTCCTCAACTTCCAGTAGCAGTTCGTCTGGTAAATTCTAGTTGTTGGTTTTTCAATTAAAGTATTATATTCAAGGCAATAATATTCTTGTTCTTAAACAAGTCAAGCAGTGTGGGATTTAAAAACTCTTACTCAATCAAAATTGGACATAAGAGTAGTAAATATAAATTTTGCAAAACAAAAATTAGATTCATTTGTTAAATTTAGAGGGTTCCAGTTTTTTTTTTAGTTTTTTAATAACATATTTTACCTTAACTATTTGACAATATGAACTATTAAGCAAAAATTACTTAGGTTGTTAACAGACCAAAATTATTTCTCTACTTAGATCATAGAAAATTTCACTTTTTTAAACTAATTATCTGGTACTGACCTTAAGGCGGCAAAGGACTTAATGAAAATATAAACCGATCTATATACTACAGTACACTAAAAATACAATCTTACTATTGCAAATTAAACAAAAAATACTTATGTTCTAACAATCATGATACAACCTAAAGGAGGGTTCCGGGAAAACCATGCCTCTTCCGAACAAAAAGGGCAAATTTATAGCAATTCTTTCATTATACCCTCTGGAAAAACTGTCTGCACCTAATTTTTCAGTCTTCTATACTTTCTGAGGGAGGTGAACTAGTCCTGTAAGTTGTATCCTTGATAGTACTGGTTCAGGATCACCCCCCCCCCTCCTATTTATCACCCCATACCTTAATTCCAGCAACTTCAACTTGTTATTATTATTTATTTGGAATATACAGTAACTATTGCTTACCATGATATTG
Source organism: Riptortus pedestris (assembly GCA_019009955.1). NCBI lineage: Eukaryota > Metazoa > Arthropoda > Insecta > Hemiptera > Alydidae > Riptortus > Riptortus pedestris. Next base: position 67,138,972 of record CM032229.1, read on the forward strand.
AAAATGTGGATGCCTTGGTTTGCATATCACCTAAGGGTTCCCTTTTAAACTGATTATATAACAATAACTGTTCTTCTTCGCCTCAAAGGAGGGCTTTGATGTGCTAAAGGGGAGATGGAAATAGTTGCTGCTGATTCAAACCTCCATGAGAATGCTCGATATTGAGTTCAGCCCAGACCTTTTGACGTTTAAATAGTGGAAGCGTAGCCAATTCTTTCATCCTACCTACATAACAATAGGTCCAAACAATCGAAGTGCACATACTCTCATATATTTATGAAGTTACTGGAGGGTGGTCAATGCAGTCCAAAAAGATACAGGAATCCTAAAAGAAGAAAGTACAAATGGGTTTTTAGTTATGAATAGCCAAAATAATGTATAGATATATAATAGAATTGTTGAGAGCCATTCCTGTAGTCTGCATAGCTGGCTAATATTTGCCATAAGCCAGGATTACAATTTTAATCCACCTTCCTGTTCTAGCCCTACTTGCAAGTATTCATTGTGAATTTCAATCTGGACAATTTTTGTCTAGGAGGTAGGGTTAGTGGTAGTACTTTATTGGAGAATGTGGCATGTATTGGAGAATCTGTGATTATGGTTTCTTGTATCTGCTGAAGTTCAGGATGTTGTTTATTCTGCTGATAGGGATTTCAGGAAATTTAAGGATCTGCTTTGTTCAATTCCCGTTGAATATTTTACATTAGGGAGTACTCTGTTTAGGTCATTTAATATGTCTTCAGCATTTTCAGCCTTGGTTATGCAAAAATGAGTCATCTACAAAACAAAAGTAATACACTATTTTGTATTTATCCATAAGAGTTGGAATATATATATATATATATATATATATATATATATATATATATATATATATATATATATATATACACGGTGCTTCAAAAAAATGTATACACACTTTAAACTATCGTAGTTTTCCCACTCTACAAGGCTAATGTTATATTTCTTCGCCAGGTGGCAGCATAATCGTCCCTGTATGTTATATTGTCAGTTGGAATTTGTAATATCAACATGGTGGACGTACGTTTGAGTTTTGAAGAATGTAAGCAGGTTATTAAATGGTACTGGAAGTTTGAGAATGTAAATGAAGTTCAAAGACAGTGGAGAAGGGAGTATGATACAGAACCACCTTCAAGATTAACAATTGCACGCATACGAGACAAATTCGAAGTTCATGGAACAGTGTGTGATGTGCATAAAGGTCATTCAGGTCGATCTCGATCAGCTACAAGTGATGAGTCATCAACGGCAGTCTTGGAACTGTTTCAACGCTCTCCTAACAAATCTTCAAGGCAAGGGGGACGTGAAAGTGATGGAAGTGCTAGCAGCGTGCTACGCATTCTGAAGAGAGGCAAGTATCGTGTTTACATTCCAAGGCTGGTGCAACAGCTAAGTGATGACGATCCAGATCGAAGGTTTTGTGAATGGGTTCAGATGGTGATACATGAACCGGGATTTATGGGTAGCATCATTTGGTCGGATGAAGCCCAATTCAAACTTAATGGAACTGTCAATAGGCACAATTGTGTTTACTGGGATGAAGAAATTCCTCACATTACAATTGAAAAAGCTGTAAATTTGCCTGGTGTAAATGTGTGGTGCAGTTTGTCTTCAAGGGGACTCATTGGACCTTTTCGATTTGAAAGTACTGTAACTGGTATTAATTACCTAACAATGCTTGCTGATTCCATATATATGGTGTTATAAGAATACTTCTTTTATAATGGATTAAGTTAGGTTTCCCATTCCAAGTCTATCCATGGATCTATATATTTCATTGTTGAAGCAGAAGTTATTCTGAATCAAAACTATTTTTGTCAGCTGTGATTTAGGTCTTTAATGTCAAACAAGACTAGACTTGTTCTCTTTTTAATTTGTGTTCCTTTCAGTTTGTTTACTAGTTTTGTTATATTCTTGAGGGTGATTGTTGCATTAATTCAGGTTAACAGTGTCCTTCGGTATTTGAATGCTGTGTTTAGTTAGTTTATATGCTGCTGGAGACCTGTAGTTAACCCTAGAACGGTAGTGATATTATTTCCCACTTAATGGTACTGATACGTAAATTTTACATGTGCAACTGGTAATTAGTGAAATTATTCAAAATTTGTTAATGTTTGTGACTATTTTTTTATTTTATTAAAACATACACTTTTCTTTAACTTATATCTACGTTAATATCTAATAATGTGCACATTTCTTTCAGGCTCTTTGTTCGAAACACATTCGGGAGGTTGTGTGCTCCATTCTTACCAAGCACAACCCCACCTTCTACATTTATTGTGACTGATCTGTCAATATTGTGTAGTTCAGAGGTTTTAGGTTTTTTGCCTCTGTGTTTCTTCTCTTTCTTCGATTGCCTTGCTGTTTTCTAAAATTTCTAACTCTCATCGCTATCTAGCCCACTCTGTGTTGCAATCATTTCTGAAGGCTCAACCTCCTCATCACTTGGAGAACACTCCAAATAATCATCGCTGTCGTATCCATATCCATCTATTTCATAATTGTCATTTTCCCCATCTGACTCATCGGAGAGTTCTTTCAACAAATTTCTGATTTCTTCATCCATTGAATATTTTTTCTCCATTTTTCCGAAACTATAAACAGATTATTATTATTTATATTCTTTCTATACATCTTTTTCTTTTTTATATTCAAAAATAAAAGTTAAAAACATTAAGAGAAAATAAATTGAAAATAATATTAACTAAGTTATGTCATAAAAATCGGTTATTAGTAGCGATACGTAAATTTTACGTGCCAAAAATTTGGGGTTAATAGTATTGATACGTAAATATTACGTGTCGTTTTTATTTCAAAAAATAGTATTGGATGAGTGGGAAGGTTCACTTAGCTGCCCTTGGCGGAGGTGAAGGTCGAACTGTCTAGAGGGCTCATAGCTGAGGGGTGGGGGTGGTGGGGTCGTTAACGGCCTTTTGATAACAGTTCAAGCCAGATCACACGTAATTTTTACGTTCACTACCATTCTAGGGTTAATACTGGTCTTATTGATATATCAGGTCTCTATATTTTTGGCTGTTCCTTTAAAATTGGTGGTCAATATTTTTAACTTATTATGTTTGTGGATTGTTTCAGTAGGTCCCTGTTTCTTTTATGTATTTTCCAGCTTGTCTTTTCTCATTTATCACTTTTGTGATACTCCAGGTAAACAGATATGAATAATTTGATTGAAAACATTAATGTAGACTATAAATAGTTAGTAATGTCAAAATATAAAAATTTCATCATCCTATTTACTTTATATTTTAACATTCAACTATTTGTGGACTGATTTGATGTTTTTAATCAAATTATTCATATCTGTTTACCTCGGGTTCCATGAACCTCAATTCATTGCTTGTAATTCAATCATGAGCAAATTAAGTGAAGGTTGAATTTACCACTCCAAATTAGCCATAGTAGCATAAAGTGGTTGATAAATAAATAAAATATTAGTGTACACTAGAAATTTTCATATAATAAACAAATTTGTTTTCATTTTTTAGATGAAGAAGACAAGAAAAATGGCAAGTTCAAGAAGACTAAAGAAAAGAGTGAAAAGAAATCTAAAGTATCAAATTCAAATAATGAAAAAGTAAAAATGGATAGAATTGAACATTCCAAAAACAAGAAACAAGCAATTCATGATTCACCACACTCCCATAAGAAGTCAAAATTTCGAGAAGAGGAGAAAACCCGCTCTGAAAAGAAATTTAGGACAAAACATGAAGACAGAAAGAAAAGAAATTGATGCGTTTGGTTTAATGATTTACAACACATTGCAAAAGTGGTGGAATAACTACTGTTTGTAGCTATTATACTTCATTTTTGCATTGCTATTGCCTTTGACAACATTAATATCTTCTGGTTTTGAGAACTACAAAGTATATTATATTCAACAAAATATTCAATTCTTACTCAACTGCAATGTTGGGTAAATATTTTTATGTCTAATTTATAAAATTTCTGTAGTATATGTAAATAATTGTAAATATGATGTGTACAGTTATCTAGGTCTAACTATAATAAATTTATGAATTCTATAAAGGTGTAAATAAAACTGATATGTTGTAATAATTTTTCATTAACAACTATTTTAAACTCCTGCACCCTAGACCTCACTCCCATATTTGTTATAGCCTCAGCCTTTCTACATTTCATTCAGGTGGCAAGTCTCTCTTCTTGATCCTTGAACCATATTATAGAGGCACCACGTTAATTTGCTGACTTCCTTTTGAGCATTATCAGGTTAATGATACTGGAAGATGTGGATGAACTGGTCTCCTCTAAACAAGGAACAATATTGTATTAAGATAACTAGAAATGGCATGTTGCTTAATCTTGAGAAATGTGTTGGGGTTTTTTTTTACCCCAGTGGTTTCATGGGTTAGTGCTTAGATGGTTTCAGTGTGAAAATGATTTTATTTCCCCACTGATTCGTGCTTTTATCCATGCAAAAGACTTAATGGTAGGCTACATAACCCTTCTCTAACCAGGATTATACCATTCATCAGGTTAAGTAAAGTGCAGTATGCCCTGACAAAAAGGAGAGCTACTGTAATGATTAGAAGTGGACTTGGCCGAGAATCTTTTGCTTCTCAATGTAATTGTTAAGGATAAATGAGCTATATTTGCTTAAATATAGCTCATTCATCCTCAATCAATTGTTATTGATTATAAGGATATGAGTGAATTTGATATTTTCCAGGCTGGTTGGAGGTGCCATTCCTAACTTGATAAGGTCCCTTGGGCATCCTGAGTGGGTGAGGATAGCTACTTACAGAGCTAGCTGTTTAGAGATGGAAAGTCGGCTCGCATCCAGAATAAATGTCAGCTGAAGAATTTAAATATACAGGCACAATGATGTGGTGCACTTGGTACGAGAATTTTTTTGACCACTATTGACCTGGCTTGGTGGTCAATGGAAGAAAAAAATGGCACTCATTGAGTCCACTTAGGCACTGAAAAAGGACCATTGTCAATCAACTATGAGTGGAAAGAAGAAAAATATGAAATTCTTTTCTTTTTTTAAAAATATAATTAGGACATATTTGTAATTTTGTTAGTAATATGTTTAGTTTAGAATGCTCTGGATTCCAATAGATCCTAAAAAATAGGACATTATTTCAGAACAAAAACATATATTACTTAAAATTAAACCTAATCCTGTAACTCTATTACTATTGTTATATTACTCATTATGTATGTTTATCTTATTTTCTTATTGAAAACTAAAATAGCAAATTTTTTAAATGCCCAAAATATGTCCTTGTTCATAACCAGTTCTTTGGGGGATAATGGTGGCCATTCAAGAAGAGAATATTCTCCAATTAAATATAGTCTCTCCCTTTTATATAGAGGGCAATGAACTCTATAACTAAACTATTCATGGATTTCCTGGGAATTAACATTGTAGCCAATGTGTAAGGTGAGAGAAGCTGACTTTAATAAACATTGTATGATTTTTTTTTACTCTATTAACTTATTGTTAAATAAGGGCAAGAAAGGGACTACTGTAGAGTTAAAAATACTCACAACCAAAATACCTACTTACTGACATTACAATCATTGGGCTTCAAGAATTAGCCTGAATTAGGTATGCACATAACTAAAATGGGAAAGGCTGCACTACTAAAAGAAAACTCTGTTGAAATGGGTAGTTTTATTTCAATTCCCACCTCTGACTTTAGTTCTCTAAAGTTGGTATGCTAAGCCCGCCATACACAGAAGTCGTTGTGGCTAAGTATTTTAATTTGATTATTGTACCAATATAAACTTTAATTTATTTGAGCCAATTTAGACTATTAAAGTTAATTATAATTATTAAATATAGTTGAATTACGAAAACTATTGCTTATCTAGAAAATTAGGATGGCAACACTGTATTTTTCGCGGGTTTCTAAGAAATGTAAGCTTACAACTAAACTCAATTATTTCCCCTCGTTTTCTAGAAATCAAGGACAGAGATGAGTTTGAAGCAGGTAATGTTATTCATATTATTATTAATATTATATATATATATATATATATATATATATATATATATATAGATTTATCTTTCAACGCCCTAGCGATCCCAATTTATGTTTGATCATTACGAAATTCGATTTTAAAGGTTTTATGTAAAACTATGGATGAAGTTCATTAATGGCTGAAATCGGACCAGGGGAAAGGTGGGAAATTAAATAACAAAAAAAACTTTATTATGAGTCGAATTGAAAAATGTTATTTGATCAATCTTGTAGCAAATTTATATTTCCTAAAAATGTTCTATATGCGTATTGTATATCTATATAAATAGAACTCTAAGGTTTGTCTGATTTTCTACTTAAATTCGGCGGTGATACATTTTCTTTACGTTTCAGACCACCTAAGAACAATAGCATCATAGTTGAAAATCTTGTCTGCCTGTCTGTCCTTCTGCCTTTGTTGATTATTCAATCATAAACGGTATAAAATATTTCTGGTGACCTTCAGATTATTATGTCAACTATTCCAAGGTACAGCATAGGCTATATGAGAATTCAAATTTTGAATTAGGATGGGGGTTTATTTCAAAGTCAAAACTAATTATTGTCAATGTCTGTGTAAGATTGATTTTATCAGAAAAAAAAATGTAATGAACCAATTGTATTTAAAATGCATTTTCCAACCCATATGCGTTGTAAAGGGGAGTAAAGAGATGTCCACAGGGAGGAGTACTATCTCCATTGCTGTGGAGCCTTTTGTTGAACCCCCTACTGGAGGATTTCAACAAACAAGGCTTTAGGGTAGTAAGATACACACACGGTGTAGTATTATCAGAGGGAAGTGTAATCGGTGATATCAAATCTGATGAATAGAGCCCTATGATCAACAGTGAGGTGGTGTAAGAAAACAGTGGTTGTGCATTTTACACGGAGGAAACTTGCCGAATTGGAAGATCCCAGATTATCAGGGGAGATAGTAGAATTTAAATATAAGGTCAAGTACCTGGGAATAATGCTTGAAAAAATACTGAACTGGAAGAAGCATTGGAGTTATGCTACAAATAAGGCTGTTAGAGCCCTTTGTATCTGTAGGAGCTTGTGTGGAAAGACATGGGGAATGAAGCCCTACATAGCCCATTGAATGTTTACAGCAATAATCAGTCCGATACTTGGATTTAGATGTGTGGCATGGTGGCACAAATGAATGTTTAAAGGAACTTTGGGATGTTCACAAAAGTGCAGAGGTTTGTCTGTCCGCTAATCATAGGAGCTATGAACTTGATGCCCACAATAACTATGGAGATAATCTTTGATTTCATGCCAATATAATCTTTATTGAGACAGAAGCAATGAAAAGGATGGTGAGAATGGAGGTTATCCAGTATTCAGATGGATGGAATAGGTTCCTGAGGTATGCCATCAAATATAATAACAGAGGATCTCATATTTGAGAAAAGGTAAGTAAGCTTCCAACTTACCAAGATGTCCTTAGAAGCTGTTTCCACGAATAGTACCTTCTGCATTAGAAAGTAACAAGCCTGTTTGTTTCTCTTAAATATCTAATATTGTCGCTCCAAAAGTAAAAGCCCTCTTTGACAAAGCATCAATACCAACAGTGACGCCCTACAGAATTGTGTAATTAATAAATTCCTACCACAATAGCTACTGTAATCTAATGAAGTCCTTTAAGCCTGACAAAGAAAAAGAAAAATACAAACAAAAAATTGAGGAATTCAAGCAAAAGGCTTTATCAATCTTTGATGTATCTGCATGTAAATGTAAAATAGAATACTCCTGCAACTGCAAAAAGGTCCCGGAGATCTGTGAGTGCCCTTTATCAATTTCATGTCAATGTGAAAAAGATAAAAAAATTCCGGTGCTTGAACTTAAGCAGACAGATTTAAACTGCCAAATGGTCTGAATATTTACACGGATGCCTCTAAGACGGTAGGGCTGACTGGGGTAGGAGTGTGGTGCAAGGCGAGTGAAATAGCCTAAACACATAGATTGACCTGGGATCCACTCCAACAGGTTTTCAAGCCAGAATCTTTGCAATTTTGGCAGCAACCCATCAATTAGCTGAACTTGAACTTGAAGTGATGGGAAATGTTATTAATATTCTGACTGATAGTCAGGCAGCCTGTAGGGCACTGGCAATACCTGGTCTTTCCAGTACCAGCAATACATTCTAGGATTGTGTTATGAAGCTGGAACAATTAGCAAGGGTCAACAAAATTTTGACAATATACTGGGTACCAAGAAATCAGAGTATCCCAGGCAATGAAAATGAAGACAAGTTGCCCAGGAAAGGGTCAAGCATAGGCCCCATTGGAACAGTACCCTTTATCGGAATATCTTCATTATTTTATAAGAACTTTTTCATTATTTTATAAGAAAAACACGTTTCCCTTCACCAGTATTACATATGAATGACTGAGTACATATCTATGTGTTATGTGAAGAAAATGACTGTTACTTGGTGCATAAATTAATCCAATTTTTATATTACCACCATTTAATGTCTTTGTATACAACATTTAACCCATCAAAGCTGAGTAACACCTAGTCTTTAATATAAACTGAGATATTTTTGCAATTTTAGTTTCCAGCCATCAGTAAATCCCCACTACTACTTATCTCACATTAAAAATAACCTGATATATCTGAAGCTGATATATTCCAACCTTAAATGCCAAATATTGTTTTCTTTGAAATTTTACTTTGTGAGATATATGAAAATATATTTGATATGATATGATCATTTATGATTTTCTATTCTAAACTGCATGTTCTTAATTGGATTAATACCATATTTGGTATCTAACTCTCATGCTATACTAAAGATTATGGTCTGAAATTGGGCATGGAAGGGATTTCTCCATTATTACGAGTCAATCAAAATTTTGTATACAACCAATCCAAATATAGTTTTTTTTAACCGAATATTAACAGAGTTATTTTATCTCAGGACGAAAGAAAGGATCTTTAGGTCTCAAAACATCATTTCTTTATTCTTTTATTTCATAAAGCAGACATTTCGCCCTCCTGGGCATTAGCAATGCTTTAAAAATATTCCTCTCAGTCAATATAATCCTGATAATTCTCCAGAGAATAAAACTCCAAAGTCAATCAGCCTTACCAAGTGGTAATTTGTCAAAAGATTTTAAAGCATTGCTAATGCCCAGGATGGCGAAACGTCTGCTTTATGAAATAAAAGAATATAGAAATGCTGTTTGAGATCTAAAGATCCTTTCTTTGGTTCTGAAATACTTTAATTGGTCTCAGTAAAGATTAGATGCAGAGTTATTTTGTTAGGATTATTACTGCCTTGTTTACTTAGGGTTACGTATTACTGCATGAAAAATAGAAGCTGAATTGAGATAGCCTTTTCATTTCAACATGAGGGAAACCTGCTTAGTTTTCCACCTGCATGTTGGACTTTTTATGATAAAGATTTTTTTTTTGAGCAGCTGAAATATATACAAAACATATATACATATATATTTTTTTTTTCAGATCAAAATTTATAACTACAAAAGTTATAAAAGTGCCACAACTATAGAGGGCATTAATTCTGGTCATTCTGTTTTTGGTATGTATGCACAGTTATTAAAGATGAATGATTTAAAGATGTCTTCTCAGACATAATGATACTTTGAATTTCAATTACATAATGCATAACTATGTTATATTATATAAAGCATGTATATTTCATTATTTTTCAGTTGGTAAAAATGGTGCTGGAAAAACCAATATTTTTCAAGGTAAAGTCCTATATAATATTATATCTCTTACAAATATTGTATTCTAATACATTCAACCCTCAGTCTACTTCAGGTCCAATTTGTTTATATAAACTAAACTAAATTCTTTAATGATAAAAAAAATACAATAAATAAATGTTTCTTTCTCGTTGAAATAAACATTCAAACCTGTAAAATGAGTTCCTACAATTTATAATCCATTGAAATCCTTGCTCAAATTGCAGTAGACCAGTGAGGTCCCTGCACTCACTTAAATATCTTTCAAACCATTCCCACTTTAGGGTTATTATTTATATATTATTATATTTTTTCATATAGTATAAAGCAGGTCTCGGTGATATTTGCCTTAATGGGCGATTTGTAACTTTCTATATGAATATGTATAGCATAGAATAAGTATAGTTTTGAATCATTCAAAAGTGGTCCTATTTCTTAAGAAAGCTCAAACAATTGTTAATTTAAAAAAATTAATGATAATTTACAACTTTTTATTTTTTATTAGCCTCAGACTATACTAGTAGGGCCTCATGGGATTCTAGTAGGGACCCTGACTAGAAAAGGGTGGTAATCTGTAGATAGCCCGTCCCAATAAGCCATAGTAGCAAAAAGTGGATGTTAATAAATAATAAATGAAATGAATATTATTTCATTGTCACCAAAGGTAGCAAATTTTAAATTATTTTATTTCAGGATTCATTAGGAGAATTATTAAACAATTAAACAAAATGAGAATTATTGAATTATAGACCCTTGCTGTTGCTGTTGTCAATGCCTTAATAGGAAAAGGTGAGGTTGTGCCATGTCCAGGGTTTGCAATGCTCATGAAAATATATTTTACATTATTATTACATGAAATATTAAGAATTATTAAAATATGTTGAGTGAAGTTCAATACTTATGATCTTCTTTTGTTATACTAGTTCCATCTAATGCCTAATGACTTTGCAGATCTGGTATAACAATCACATAAAAAAATAAATAAATAAATAAATAAAAATAAACATATTAAATAATTTATATTTCATTTGTTTTGTAAATAAAAAGTGCATTTTCAGAATTGATTTGTTACATTACATCCAAGATAATTTAAAAAAATAAGAAATGAAATTTTTATAAATATTTTTGTTGAAAACACTGGTACAAGAAGACAAAATAATTGTTTTGTAAAGCAATTATTATTTTACAAAACTAGTGGCGAACCTTAACTTATTTTGAAACAGTCCTCAACTTAATTAACATAGGCTTAAAGCTTATTTAACTATACAGTAAGTTTTTCAAAGAGCAAAAAACCTGTAGCTTAGTAGAAAATTATAATGAATTTTGAAAATATTATTCATTAACATCCACTACGGCTAATGGGGATGGGTCACCTACAGGTTACCACACTTTTCTAGCCAGGGTGAGACTAAGGATTTTATTTAATAAGTGCGCCACTAAATAAATTTCTATTGCCCAGGTGAGAATCAAACTCTCCACTCTACGGATAATTTTGAAAATCATATCATGAGTTCAACAGCTGATTTCACACAAAAGAAATCTTCTAAACACAACTTAGTCTTAGCTCTGGGAAGCTCAAACTACCAACGATTTTCATAGATTTCCTACTTATGCATTGATGTTGAAAGTATCGACTATTGCTTTATAGTTGAAACCATTGTGTATTTTCTTTCAGCTATTGAATATGTTTTGGCACCCAAGAAAGAAAACTTTAAATTGCAAAACTTACTTTCAATACTTAGTTCTAGAACATCAGAAGGATATATTGAATTGGTATTTGCTGATACAATGGTATGTACATATCTAATAGACAATATTATGTATCAATAGTTGATAATTTATTGTTGTTTCTTTTTCATCTTTACTAAATTATTAAATTTTAATATTATTTTATTATTCATTAGGATAATTATTCCTTTCAATTGCAAAATTAAACACACAAGCTTTAGAGTTTTTATCGCGGCAATGCGCACTGCACACTTCATAAATTATTCTTAACTATTACTCACAGTATGCACTGATAACTTCACTAGTTATTTGCACTGTACACTGAAGTGCACAAAAACACGGCACTACACTGTTCTTCACAAAGAACACGGCACTGCAATGTTCTTTACATAAACACGGCACTACACTGTTCTTTACATTAACACGGCATGGCACTGAAACTAAAAATGCACTGCTCTGAACACACTGTTATTCACTTGAAGAGAACTGAAAACAAACTGACTGATGGCCGAGTTGGACAGCTTTTATAGACGGGTAGCAAAAGAGAACTGCCCAGAAAAGCCTAGGTCACAGACAGGTATCGCCGAGAAAATTCCTTGACGCTAAAGGTCCTACCTTTGGGCGATTCCGTTCATCTACTTTGGACTTCTTAATTGCGTGATTAACTCTGTGTACTTTTTCATACACATTGTTTAGGGAGGGAGGGTAGGATGTTTTTTTGGCCAATCAATGTCGTGGCTATTGTGTATTTCCATTAGGAAGTTTAAAATTTATTGTTGTCGTTACTTTGTATCTGTGTTCATAAATACACACACATACACAGTTATTTTACTACTGTTTTCACATGCACATACTCATATACAACAATTTTTTTTTTAATTCATAAATATTTTTATATCCTATTATACAATGCCTAAATTTTATTTTTTAGAGACAGCTTCCTTATAAACGAAATGATTCAATCTACTGCTTGTTAGAACCAATCTTGTTAAATTTTTTATTGAACCAATCTTGTTAAACTTTTGATTTTCTACAATTGTTGTTCTATGCATTTTTTGGTACATTCTAGTTTTCTACCTTCAGTAACTCCACCCCCTTCTACTCATCAGTTTTTTTACATATAAATAGAGAATACGTGGTGATAAGAGATTACAAGTGTTGTACCTGCACTTGCGAAATCTGATTATTTTTCTCAGCCCCTGCGTGACGGACTTTCCGTCATATACTAGGTAGGATTGGTGGACATTTGAAGAAATTTTTCAAAAATCACAAACTTGGAATTATGGTTCCAAGTACATAAAATAGCTCATGGAGGAAATTTAATCCATAGAAGTTATTGTTTTTTTCATTATCAAATTGCAGGAATTTTTTATGATTTCCTTTTTGAAGGTATCCCTTACGTGTGTGTAGAATAAAATACTAATAAGTGCAACTTTCTAGTTCTACCCTCAACTCACAATCAGGAAAACATTTTCTTTTCAACAATGTGGTAAAGAATTATTGTCTATCAATGGAGAAAAATGTAAAAGAAACATGTTTATGACTCTCCTTGAAGTTTGTGGTATATTGTTTAACCGACCATTTATTTTAAATGCTTCTTCAGTAAGTAATTAATTTTTTTATTATTTCATTTGTTTATAACAGTCAAAATATTATAGATTTTCTCTTTTGTTTTCAGGCAAACAAATTTATTTACTACTCTCCTGATCAAATATTTGAGTATATTTTGAAGTTCTTGGGATCCTCTGTTTATGAAAGTTATATTTTTATTGATGAGATGTTTTATGATTTAGAAGGTTATTATTATTATTAGAGTTATTTTTTTTTTCATTGAAGATATATACTTCATTCTATTGAGAAATTAGAAATTTAGGATAAAGGGATTCATTTATATCAATAGAGCCTTTGAATTTATTAAGGAAAGGAAGAATATGAAGGTGAAGAGGGGAAAAAAGTGAAAAGGAATGATGAGTAAGAACTTTCATGTAAAAGCCTTTATTTAATTCACAGTTTATTCTCTATTTTATTTTTCAAGCCAATTGTTTACTTTTCATGCCTCTTAATGGATACAAATGGTAGTGCATCGGAAATTTGAAGCATTCTCTGATATGAGTAAATTTCAGATTAAGCATTTTCAAAAATTTCACCTGCCCCACAAAATGGAAATTATACTAATAGTATTCGACTAGTTAAAGGTTAATAACATGCTAAACTGGAAAAATCCCAAACATTAAAAGAAATTTCAACAAATTTTAGAACACAGGTTGAAAAGTACCACTGGTATAGTGCACAATGTGAAACCTTGATGGGATGCACTAAACTGTATAAATACTCAAATTTATAAGAGATTCTGGACATATTGTACACCACTATGAATATGTTCAATGCCAAACAATTTGAGCCACCATATAGTGTATATTTCCCATATGAAAATAGCTACTAAAATGCATCCATCATAGTACAAGATGGTAGACTCTAGGATTCTACCATATTCAAATACCTAGCCGCAGAAGCTAGTGGTGGCTACAAGTTCAAGACACAAATAACTCCTCTACTTCAGTATATATACATAAATCATAAAGGTTTCAGTACTATTGTACTTTATGAATACTTATTTGTTTTTTTCAATAAATCTGTTGACAAATGCTCAAAATGATATTGTAATTTCAATAACTACTTCCAGCCCTTAAAGAAAAACTCGATCAACTTCAATCTTTAATCAATGATTTAAAGTGTGCTAATAAAAAAAAAAATTTGAAAAAGAAAAGGCTAATGGAGATCAAGTTGTCAATCATTCACAACATTTTGAATAATGAAAAACTTTCATTGTACAGAAAAAAAGAAGAAGTGAGTACATATATGAAAATAGGTGTGAAAAAGTAATTGAATATTTTGAATAAAATAAGTTTTCTATTATAGTTAGAGTCACAGTATAAAAGTGTAGCATCTGCTGAAAAGTCTTTATCTTCAGGCAGTGATTTAAAATACAGGATTTCTCAATTACAAAATTTCATTGATGCTCAGGAAAATATACTGACTGATTTATACAAAGAGGAGGAAATGTTATTGCATAAGCAAGAAAAACTTAATTATTCCATTCACTATACTGAAACAGAATTGAGATATTTAAACAAGCATTCAGTAAGTATTTATTAAAAATATTATTTATTACCATCCACTGAATAGCTAATATAGCTGAACGAGATGGGTTATTATGGATTACCACTCTTTTCTAGCCAAGGTGAGACTATGGATTTTACTTAATGACTTCTTTACTAAATAAATTCCTTTAGCTTTATTATATAACATTTTCATAAATTATGAATAGATTGGCTGAAGGTTAATGTGTGGAAAGAAGAAGAGTGTGGACTCACTTCTATTTTAGCAGATTTCCCTTAAGTTAACACTCAACACTCAGATTTTCCTTAAGGGAAATCTGCTATTGAGGTCGTACTCATGACGCGATTTTCGAAAAATGTCTTCAAATGTCCTCCATCGATCCTACCCAGGATGACGAAAATAAGGTCCGTTCAAAATTATATATATATATATATATACATATATATTTGTCTGTTAACGCTCTAGCGGTCGCAATTTTTGTTTGATCGTTAGGAAACTCGATATTTAAACGTTTTATGTAAAAAGACAGATCAAGTTCGTTAATGGCTGAAATCAGACCAGAGGGAGGGGGGGGTTTAGAGGGGGGATTCTCGAAAATTCGACATATCTCCGTTATTATGCATCGGATGGAAAAATTGTATAGAACCAATCTTATTGAAAATTAAATTTACTATAAATATTGTTATATACATTTATTCTGTATCTTGAATATTAACCGAGGTATTTGTATTTTTATGAAGTCTGTGGGACACGTGGTCGGTTATAGTTCGGATTAGGTCGGCCATTTCCGTAGCTCCTCGGCTCAGGTGGAAGCTTCTTCTAACCTTACCTTCGTTACTTTGTGAGATTTATGCAAATACGTTCTGTTCATCAGCCCCCCCCCCTCCTTCTTTAGTTCTTGGACTACTAAAATTTGAGTTATTAAAATATAAATTATTCTTACAATTCAGAAGCCGTTTCAGTTGGGTATTTATTATAATTAACTGAAAGATTTCACATTACCGTTTGTATTTAATCACGGTGGTGTTGTGTTACTAGTATGCAGATTTCTCTATTGTAAAACTTCACATGGGAAATCTGCTTAGTTTACTCAGCCCCTGCGTGACGGACTTTTTTAACACATTAATTGCTCATCTCTAAGTTTCACTTCATATGAAGCCCATTCATGAGTTTACATCATTACCTAACATACGAAAACCTATATTACCTTCTGTTCAATGAGCCATGTCAAGTAGCAGATATATACCGGCCAAGGAAATGTAGTGTATACTATTCATTTCTTTATGGAGGATATAGAAGTTTTGTGGAATAGTTGGGGAGCATAAGTGTGTAACTGTAAGCATAACCCTTAAAGAATAAGGGTGTAACTTTTCTTTTTGGGAGATATTGTAATATATAACTGATCTTTGTATTAAGTCAATTCAGTATTTCATATACCTTGACCCTCAGTATTGATAAGATCATTTATCAATTATAAAAAAGGAAAAGTAGCCAAACATATATAAAGAAATTATTGATCTTAAAACTTAATTTTCTTTTATATAGTAATTTATAACGTGGACCTTGTAAGTGTCTCATATTTATCTGATTATTTGAAATTAAGTTGGGTTTGTAGAGGAGAGAGAGTTAGGCAAAACCTTTAGGGGACAGTATTAGCATTTTTCTAGAGGGAGCAAATTGCAGTGTAGTAGTTAGTAAGTCTTTCTTCATGAACTGACTGATAAATTAATAAAGGAGGCATATTTTATGGATTTTTTAAGAAAATTTTATAGACATAATTTTCCATTCAAAATTAAAATTTTATTCAAATGTAATAATACATAATCTGTGTGTGTCTGTATATATATATATATATATATATATATATATATATATATATATATATATATATATATACATACATATGTGTATATATATATATATATGTATATATATACACATATATATATATAATATATTGGACATCCTTTAAGATCTTGTGGCATTTAAGAATAACTTAGCGATAATTCTATTATTTCATTCTTTTATAGATTCAGGAAAAAATTGAGTCATTAAAAAAAGACAATAATTCAGTCTTAGAAAAATTGAGGAATATTGAGCTGTTGCTTGAGGAAAAGAGGTCTGATTCTATTGAACTAAAAGTCAGGTATTTATATTATGAATCGTATTATTTTGTCATTAGCATCAAGTTGATTGATTTTTAATATTGGAAGAAATTATAAATGAGCTGCATCCAACTACCTTAACTATGAAGTTAATTATTTTTATCACAAGCATTAATACTAATCTGATGTCATACTAATTTGTTTTTCCAATTTTTATTTCTATGTAAAAATTGCACTTGAGGGGTGATTTAAATTTAAATTTTTTTAACCTAAACAATAATAAAAAATGTAATTTTTAAGGCAATTTATATGTGTATTTAAATCCTTCAATTTTAAGAAGTGGACATTAAAATGTAGCAGATAATTAAATTATCTGCATTTCTTAGATTAAAAACTTAGAAGTTGGTATTTTGTGGAGCACTAAAAAGGGCTTTTTGTTGATGTCTTACAGTCTCAGGATAATTATTAATGTTTTCCCAACCCCTTCTCCTCTTTTTGAAAGTTTCAAAAAGAGTTACTTTAGCTTACATAAAAACCCAATGAAGATCATACATTCATACAGTTATTCAAATGCCTGTTAAATTTCATAATTGCATATCCATTTGTTCAGGAGGGTTATGGACCATTTTCCTAAAAATTATCGATTAAACATTTCATTCCATTTTTGTTCATACACAGCAGTATATAATTATTTGATATGTTCCACGCTTTCTGAAATGCATTTGTTTTGCTGGATTGAACTCTTAACTGAAAATTGGGATTGTTTGGTTGTATAAATATAGACATTTTTGAGCATGGCTGACATAATTCAGTAATTATGGTACCCAATTCATCTTATTTTCCTGTTTTCATCTGCTGATCTATTTTTTTATTTTTATCTGTTGTATGAACTGCCTTTCAAAAGTAAAAAAAAATTAATCTGATATATTATTGTATTCTGTGTAGGTGTTGTAGTTTGGAAGAGATTTTAAACATTTCTTCTTTATGAAATGGAGAGTCATTTTATATTCATGTTACCAAACTAAGTTTTTTTACTTTTATTTTGTACATACTTATTCTTTAAAAATCTGTAAAACTATTGTATCACTTTTTAGTTGTGAGTTGCAAAGAATACTATCTATAGTAATGTCTAAGTAGGAATAGAATAACTTCGGAAGAGTTTCAAGTTGAGAGAGGTAGATTAGAAATATTACAACCCATGGAAGATTTCAAACAACTGGTGCTTAAAATTATTAGAAGAAGGTCATTGATGGCTCTGAGAAATTGTAGAGTGACAGAGATTGAAAGAGAACCTCTTTAGGAGAGTTCACATCCCTTAGTTGTAGCACTTTAATGTACCTTGGAGAATAGTACCTACAGATAGCCATAGCATAGGAGCAGACATAAAAGACTGCAGGGGCCAGATTTTTGTCTATTGAACAAAATGCTTTCTGCATTAAAAATCTCTTGGAGGGGGGGGGGGAGTAAAAGTATAAATTTACAAAATGGTCATTACAAAAGAAGTCTTGCTGGTCTTTGAGAAAAGAGAACTAAGAGAGACTTTTTTAATGTTTATACTATGTAATTATATACTGTTAACAGCAATTAAGGGGTTGTCAAATTATATATTTTGTTTTATAGGCTGGAAATGAAAATAGAAGATAGAAATAACTTGATCAAGAAAATGGAGAACCCATTGGAATCTCAGGAGGGGGAAATTCAACGAACAATTGAGGATTTAGCAAGGTTACTTAATTATTTAGCAGTAATCAATAATAATCAATCCATCTCAATTCAGTTAAAATGGAAGCAGACAAAGAAGGCCAAAATTTATCATACAGAAGCTCCCTTTTTGTTTATTTAAAAAAAAATACTTTTTTTTTTCATATTGTTTTATTAGACAATTGTAATCCATGTGAATCACTGATAGTACTGTTACCACTTTAGCAGTCTTAAATTTTGGTTGATCCTTATGAAACGCAATATGTAAGTGTTTATGTAAAATTAATCAGAATTGGTGATTATCATAAATTCATAAAATACAATATTAAAATACTAGTAACTTTTTCTTCGGTACCTAATACAATTTAATGCTTGCCTGTGTATTTAAACCATAATTCATATTTCACTAGTCTTCAGGTCATCTCTGAACATGCTCGGCTATCCTGATACCATTTAATTTTCTTCAAATTAAACAATCCTCTCCTTTTTTTTATTTAACCCTGGATTGCCAATATGTGTCAGTCTGACCCACACTTCTTGGAATAATAGAAATTACTCCCCTACAATTGCAGTTGTTAACCTCTCGACCCATCCTAACCTTCTTCAGTCTGTGTTCTTTCAACCTCCAAAGAAACTGGACATTTTTTTCAAAATAAAAAGGATTTAAATAAAACCTACTATGTAAAAATGACCCATGTTTGGCATAATGACTAGTAGTTATGGTTTATTTGTCACATGCTTGATAAAATGCATCATCTTATATATATATATATATATATATATATATATATATATATATACGTCAAGTTGATGCATGCTTGGTTATTTCAGTATTTTTTTTTTTTTTATTTACTCATTTCAGAATAATGCATGAAGTAATTACTGATACAAAAGGGTTAATAACGAACTAAATGACAATAATGAAAATTGTGAAGATATTGTCGAAAAAGAAACAAATAAAGAGGAGAACATTGATAGTGAGGGAACTGTTAGTGATCTAGAATGTATTGAAAACAGTACGGAAGCAATATAAAATCTTGGGAAGAAGAGATTTCTATGGTTTATGGAAAGCAAGAAACAAGTAAAGAGACAAATATTGATTCTGCAAATATAGATCCTTCTGATAAAGCTGACATAATAAAATATCAAAATTAATCAATTACAAGAAAAAGTAGAAAAAAAAGTGGGCACGTCTGGGGTAGATACAATTGATGAAGCAGCAGGAGCTGTCAATATTTTTGTCAAAATAAAAGGGATGCAGAATTACCAGAAGGAGTCATATTTCCAGAACCGGAGTTATTTTTTGGTAAAGACTTCCATGAATGGAGAACACATAAGAGTTGTCCAGTCAAACCTGCAACAAGTATTATACATGTAAGACCTGGCCCCTCACCTCATAAAATCACTGATTATCCACTAAATCATTTTCATTATTTTTACCAGATAATGTTTTAAATGAAATAGCTCTTCACTCAAATACTGAAGCAGCACCTTAAAAAGAAAATTTTAAAACCGAAGGTGCAAATACTCGTGATACTAATTTGGATAAAGCAAAAGTAGTTATCGGACTCCTAATATTATCGGCATCACTAATGAACAATCATTTGAGTGCTGAAAAATTATTTTATACCATTTTATATGGTTTGCATTACAAGACAACAATTTCCAGAACAAGGTTTCACTTTTTAATTAACTGCATGTGGTTTAATAACAAAGAAGAGCACAATTCTGAATTAGTTGAAAGTCAGAAGGGGCAAAGAAAATATTGTTGTAATTACAAAGTACGAAGGAGAACATCAGTTTTCAAACACCAGGTGAAATTGTGCACGTTGTGTGCAAAGTAAATAACCATATAAACACAAATTCTTTTCCATGTTATAAACAGTTTTTTACATTAACATTTTTTATTCTGTAGTCAATTTTTCTTTTCGATATTTAAATAATGAAATATAATTTATTAATTTGTATTTATAAAGTGTTAATAATGTAAAACTATCTTTAATTATATAAAATAAATTAGAATATAGTTTACCTATGTATATTAATTAATTTATACTATTAGAAATGATTATTTTTGGTACGCGTCAAATTGGCGCAGGTTTGGCATATGAAAAGATTAGGGTTAAAGTGAACATTGGCAATCCAGGGTAAAATATGGATTGACCCATTAGCAATATTGTATACTTTTACATTTTTTTATGAGGATTCATTTATGGGTGGTATTCTTATTTATATCCTATATGTACAAAATATGTAAATATTAAGTGTAAATTTTTATAAATGAGCAAATAAAGGATTATTATTATTATTCTTATTTATAGAAAAAAATCAAGAACAGAGAAAGAGTTAAATTATTTACTAATGAAACATGAGGAGTATGCTATTAGAAAATACAAAATTCAAGATGAAATTGACGTGAGTTATTACTAAAATTCTTTGTCATCAAATTTTATTTATAACTTGAACTTTAAGCAATTCTTACTTTTCAGAGGCTACCTTCATTGAACATAGCAAAAATGAATGAATCAAATCAAATTATTACTCAACATAAACAAGATTTGAATTCATATCAAGAGAAATTGAGGTAAAAAATTATGTACATTGTTTGAATATCGTTATTTTCTATCATTTTTACTTATTTACTTGGGAGCAATTATAAACACAGAATTTTTTTATCATATTAACTATATTTTTAACAATTTAAGACTGTGCTTCGTATGGGTGGAGAATTCAAATTGTCACCATCTTCGGGCTCTATTAAAACTAAAATTAGATATAGGCATGTACGGTCTACTCTGATAATATACTTAAAAACTTGCAATTAAAAATAAAATAGTTACAATGAAATATAAAATATTTTGAAAAAAATTGAGTAGATAATAAATCACAGTGTAAGTAGGACTAAGTCATTGTTAAGATAAATATATACATACAATGTAAGGAGTGTGCCCTACCAAGAACCATGGAAGCAACCAGTCTCAGCCCAGTAATGGACCATCGTACTAGGTAAAAGACCTAGAGTTCAACCCCCTGCATTCCCACTCCTCTTTCTATGCTCACTGGCTATTTCATTTTTTGTGACCTCATCTATCAGTAGACCTCCTACTTCCCTGTACATTTGTTAGTTCTGACAAAATTCTTCTTTTTAGAATTAACCTTTCTATCTATATTTTTGGCTTCATCCAATCTTGGTCCATTAGAAATACTTCTAAGAAGAGCCACCTTCCCTTATCAAACTTATGTTTCTCCAGAAGAATGTAGATCCTTGAGTTTAGATGTCTTCGATGAGCCAGAGATGTCTTGATCCTCCTTCAGTCTGTCCTGCAGCTGAGGACCTGGATTCCAACATACGGGTATATGGCAGGGCATGATTCTCATTCAATTTTGTATACCCTGCTCCTATTTCCTCCTTCTATGCCATCCTTAACACCTTCTCTTCTTAATGATTTGGCCATCCTGCTGGTATCCATCTCCCACTACATCAAGCAGGATCAATGTTCTTTGTTATTATCACCACTCCCCTCTTCATATATACCTGTGACAAGAGTAATTCTCTCCTCAGCCCCTGGAAGGTTCTCCCTATAATGTCACCAAGCACCAATTTTTCTTGACTATATCAATAATAATTCATCTTTTCTTCCATTAATTCTCTGCGGAAAACAGGACTTTTAATAGACGTTCTATTTAACCATTTAGTAAAAGTACTCAGCTTCTAATTCCATTAGTTGCAAGAGTCTGCAGGGATATATACATCGGTGGATGAGGGTTTCCTTATATTCAGGAGGATAACATTTTTTACTTCATGAGTTTATAGGTTGACCATTGTAGACAATGAATATCTCAAGCCAAGAAAAGTATGAATAAAAACTATAGTTTAAACTTGGTTTAAAAGTGATTAAACTGTAACTCTTAGACTTCTTCCTTAATTTGGGATAGCCCTGAAATTGGGCTGTGAATAATTGAAAGCGAAGAACTCAAGCTGGGACTTAGTATATTGAAGAATCTAGGTCGTGTCAGATTTTCTTCCAGGCAATTTTCACTCTAAAAATACCAGTATTTCCAACAGCATGATTCCAGACTTTTTTCTTAACAAAGTCTCATTCAACCATTAAATTGTATATTAAATATTGCATTATGCTTGAAACTTGTTTTCAGTGTTATATTTTATTTCAGAGACCTGAGAAGAAAAGAGAAAAGTTTAGAGGAAGAGATGTTTGAAAATTCACGATCAATACAAGAAGAACTATTAAAGCTTAAAAAAAAAGTTGGAAATGTGAGAAAATATATTTTTTAATTTTGTATTTCTTAAAATTAAAATCAAACTCCATTTTATATGTACTTACATTTATTCTATTCATGGCAGTTAGAAAGCAGAAAAAAAACAACTGGTTTTTGTTTATACTATTAAAGAAAAAGTATTTTTATTTGTTTTCCAGACAACCATTAAAGGATGTGAAAGTGTACTGAGTGTGATAGAAAGTTGGAAGTTGTCCAACAATAGTCTATCTGAAGGCTATTTCGGAATGGTAATAGAAATCTTTTCTTGCCAAGAAGGATTAAATTTGGCAGTAGAAACAGCTATTGGCAACAGGTGTGCTTCATTATTTAGTTATTGAAATTTATAAAATGAAAACATCTTCAAATATTCTGAGTTGGTATTCTGGCAGGTGGAAGTGACTTCTAATGTAGGTAGGATGAAAAAATTGGCTACGCTTCCACTATGACATAGTGTTAATTACTATGACTTAAATTGTTTTCTTAGATTGATTTGAATGAAAAAAACGTTAATATATAAAAAAGAGTCTCGATCAAAGGTTTTGATAGTTTATATTGAATTTGATTGTGCTATTCATGTGATTCATATCTTCTTCAAGCGCTTTTTCAGAAACTCAGAAGTCAATACACTGCTCCAGCAGTAGTATATTTCAGTTAGCACTAGAAAACCCAGAATTACCTCCATGAGCGACCAATGATTAACGCTTTCTTTATTTTCTTCTTTACACAATAATTTCAAACCTCATTGTTTGACCATGTGGCAAGTAAGAATAGATACATTACAGTAGAGTTAATTTGGTATAATGTAAACATTTATCAATAATATTATTTTTTTTTATTATTGTTGTTTCAATTATAAGAGCACCGGATTCATGATTAGAAATAATCTCCTACTGTATTATTGGAGGGGGGGGGGCTGGATTTACTAAATCAGAATTCAAGACAGATTTAGAAATATATCACTGATCAGATGCATGTTCCTTGTGAAGACATAGAATAAAGGTGTTTTTACATGCAACAAAATGTGCTGTTACTGAGTATCTCAGAGGGAAGACCAGTATAAACAATGAACTGGTGTAGCTATATGATCATGATGAGCCTCAAAGTTTTTGTGTGGTTGGAACAGGTAGGTTGAGGTGGCATCTAAATGAAGGATCCAGATAGTCAACAAAAAATAGGATTAAACAAATATTTCCAGTTCAGAAGCATTAATTATACCTTAATAAAGTTATGAGAGTTCTTTAATTTTACCATTTACACTACTGAAATGCAATACCAAAATATTCATGACACAGTCCATGTAAGGCTGAATCATTAGTGCATTACACAATCTGTTGTATAAATTGTGGCTTTGGAGGAAAGAGAATTGTGCACATCAGAACAAACAAAGTAAGACTCCAGACATATGTATCTTCATATTATTCTTTGATCATAATATTTAAAATAATGAAGAAATGAATATATAAAACTAAGTAATCTCTTACTTTTATTGCAAGCCAAAATCCTTCATGCTCATTCTCTTTTTATTAGTGAGGTATGGAGTGATCATTTGACCATCTTCTAGGTGCGATAGATGGGCATTTGAAGGCCTAAATAGCTGATTTATAATAAGGACAATGTATTTGTAAAAAAATATAACTAAAAACTATATTTTAAAATAAAATTTTTAAATAATGATTATTTGTTTAAAGGTTATTTTCACACGTAATTTTGAATAATGTCATTGGAACAAAAATATTAGAACAAATGAAAAACAACAATCTTCCAGGAGAAGTGTGGTTTATACCTTTAGATGTAAAAAGTTTTGGAAAATATAATTATCCATCTTCAAAGGTACCTCTTCAACTAACTTTTATAAACTATTGTAAGTTTTATAAGACTATTTAATTTTTTTATAGTAAGCCAACCTAGAAAATTGGAGTTTGAACAGTTTATTAGTAAGAAGCTTTTACTTAAAGTTAGTATTTAGTTAGAGAGTTTGAGTGAGTGAAGAGGGAACATTATTTGATGGAGAATGTATCAGGTCATTGTGCAGACACCTGTTCAAGGAATCTGCATTCTATTTCAGAAGTGTGTGAAAAAAATGAGTTATTTTTAAAGTTATTTTATTTCCTTTGTTGTGAAAAATTGAATCAAACTATTCTTACTAGTTATATTTGGAAGCTTTGTAGGAATATGAAGTTGTTTGAATTAGTCTTCTAAAGAGGAGCTCTGCCCAGTTTTTTCTAAAATAATTGTAAAGGTCTTCCACTATTGGCCATACTATATTTTCTACTCATATTACACTATGAATTTCAACAGGGTATTCTAATTTGCTCACAGAAAATGCCTGAATACCTCGATAATCCAGAGCTATTGCAGTTTAAAATATAAATGTATGTATATATATATTAGGTCAAACAAAGAATAGCATTACATGGCCAATCTTGATCCTGAAATACCTCCTCCCTATATATTTGGTAGTTAGTTGGTACTCCTCATTCGAGATGTGTTGGGCTAGGACGGATTTTTGGGTATGGGTCTTGTCTAGATGTGACTGTACCATTGCTATACTCCCTGAAACACATTTTTTTAATTTTTAACCTTTTTTTTTTTGTATGCAATTCATAAGGCGATCGGGGTCTGGATGAGCTAGCAAACCAGGGTGGCACCAAATCCCTTCTAACCTAACACATCTCGAATGAGGAGGAAAGGACACCAACTAGTTAATGGCTACCAAATGGGTTGGATGTGATTATGGGATCAAGAATTGGCTAAAGACAATTAAAGAAAGTTTTTCAAGAATGTTTCCCATGACAGGGAGAAGTGCAACATATGCCCCTGCATCTTCACTATTCATTCAATATCAAGTTAACTAAAATCATTTTAGCTCCCTCCCCCCACTAGTGGAAATCTCATATTATTCAGTTATAAAATTTATTATTTAATGTAATACATTTTTACTATTAAATTATTTATTAGTGTCCACTATTTTTCAACAAAGGCTAATTGGGACAGGTTACCACCCTTTTCTAGCCAGGGTGGGACTAAGGATTTTATTTAATGAATTCCGTCGCTAAATAAATTCCTCTGCCCAGGGGCGAATCGAACTCGGCACTCTCGATTTACCATGGAAGATTAAGGTCATTGATTTAAATCACATTGCTTACCTGAGCCCCCATTTTTAGTATTTATTAGTTTAAAATTGACATATTTTTATTAATTTGATTAAATTCACTTATAATTTCTGTGACACTTTCTCAGTACTGTATTAATAAATGTGTTTCTCTTTTCATACGTATAGGATGCCAAACCTTTACTGGAGGCTTTGGAATACTCTCCAAAATACACTGAAGTAATGGAATTCATTTTTGGTGGAATAATGGTTTGTTCAAGTTTAGAGTCTGCAAGTAATATAGCACGAAATTACAGTTTTACATGTGTTACCATCCAAGGGGATCGGGTAAGATGTTTTTGGAAATTTGAGATACCTACCTTTTATGGAAATATACCTCCCTACTTATGAATGTCTGAGAAACCTTCCAGTTTTTAGTTTTTCTGCTACTTTGAGCAAGCCAATGTATGAACTTAGTCTCAAAATTGCTTTTGATTTTCACTTGGTATATTCTGCTAATTATGAGATTTCTTAGTGCTTTCTAACTAGGAATAATAATAGTATTCTCTGAAGTAATGTAACATAAAAACATTAATCTTATGGAATATATAGATGGTCTTGATGAAAAAATGAGTAATCTCTTTTATTGTTACTTTAATTTCTTTCAGCTCTGCATTCATTGTCCATCAGCATCTCTAATTCTCTCATAACTTCTTAATACATTGTGTTATAACTTCCACCAGTTTACTTTGTTTATTCTTTAGTACTTCACTTTTGGTAACTCTCGTTTCTTCATTTATGCTATAGCCTCATCATGCTGCTTAACCTTTTATAGGGCACATTTTGCTGGCTATTATTAAAATTATATTTCCCTAAAAATTTTGTTAGGGAGTCTATAAATGACTATTAATAATAACAGTGTTTTGTAAAAAAATGGAGAATAAGTTATTGGAAGCCACTATAGCGGTCTTTGCCCGTTAAGAGAGTCGGCCTTCCCAGGGATTAGTGGCTGGGAGATGCCAGAATTCTACATTTCTCCTCCCCCAGCGGGGAAAGAGTTCGGCTCATTACCTGCTCCTGTCCTTTGTGTCTCTAGTCTCTAACTGAATAGTTTCAGCAAATATTTTTGCATATCATGTTTCAATTACCAACTCTTTTCTGTTTCTGCCAAGAGATGCAATGTTTGTAATCACTGTATTAAACATATTTGAAAATACTAAATTGGTATAAAATATAATTTAATCATAATGTTGAATTTGATTGTTTAACTGTGAGCGTCCAAATCAGTACTAACTGAGCAGGTGCCTGGAATGGGCAAGGGCCACTTTAGCAGCCAGGAAGGGGGGATCTCGGCTCCGGAGGGATTCTGGAATAATTCCTCATTTTCTCCTGACATCTAGTGGACAGCCTTGTAACTATTAGCAGATCTCTCAGGCCGAGTTTATACTGTTCATGCCCCCCCCCCTCCTACATGCCACAAGAATTTCGTGGAATTAAATAATGTAAACTACCAAACTGTTTTTAAAATTCTTTAAAAAAAGTTAGGATAAATCACTCTTCTTTGTAGAAAATCAATGAATCATTATTTCACACTCACTTATATTAATTAAAAATTCTAACTCATCAGTAGGTAAATTCTCCTAACACTGAAAAATACCAAAGTGCCTGGGTTAAAAATAAATTCCTCTATATTTCTAATGTATACAGAAGATGCCATTATCAGGAAGGTTTAAAATCATTTATGACATATGAATAGAAGAACAAATTTCAATAGAATATTTTCCCTATCACAAAAAAGTGATACTAATTTATAGAGACATAGTGCTTCTTCGCACTTCATATAAGATCCCATTAAATGCCACTTGTCAGAGGTTATTGGGAGGTTGAAAGGATAATGGATGAGTACCAGTTCACTTATGATAAAATTGCTTTAGATGATTTCTTCTCTATTAGACAAAAGCTAGAAAATACATATCAATTTGGTCTTGATTTGCTTATTTTCTTCAGTGACTTCCAGCTGGCTTATGACAGTTTAAACAGATTAGAATATCATCTTGATTTGCTTCAACTCTTCATTGTCTTCCAGATGTCCTATGACCTTTTAGATAGACTAAAATTATTGGAGACATAGCAGCCAGTTGGAGTAAGCTATCAGATAGAGAGGACCTCATGATAAATCTCTTTTTATCATGTCACCTTTAACTGTAACTGACCTAATACAAATAAGATGTATACTTCCTATACAGTTTTGACTGTTGTAGGAAACTTACTTTGTACACAAGTTTCCTTCACAAGGGTATCTTTAGTATATACTTACTATGTTTTAGCAGACATTCTCATATCTATATATGGTTTTTATACTTGAGAGTTCCTTTTAATTTAATTTTTTTTTTTTGTAGGTTTCTAGGAACCGTGATATGTATGGAGGGTATTTGGATATAAACAGAAACTCATTAAAAATATTTAAAAGAATAACCGATCTCCAGTGTCAGTTTTCATTGAATCAAGAAGAGATGAATAAGGTAAAATCTGACCAAAATGCAGTGGAATCCAACATTGATAAAATTATGTCATATATCCAGAGACTTAAAGTGTAAGTACTTCTTTTCTCAAACACAAACTACTAAACAGTTAATTAACTTTTGTTTTATAAATTAGGGAGAATTATATATTACCACACACTGATATATTCCTTAAAATGTAAAATGAGAGATCTAAAGAAGATATAAAAAGGAGTTTACTTCTGGTAAAAAAATATTTGGCTCAACAATCCCTACTTCATGGATATATATATATATATATATATATATATATATATATATATATATATACACATATATAAAATTGTAACCTCTGTCTGTACATTGATTTTTTTTCTCAAAATTTCACAATACTTTTTCATTTCACATGTCATAGACACCATAACTGCATTTTGTTTCTTTCATGTATGTTTGTTACCTTTTCACGCATAAATGGGTGAACCGAATTTTATGAAACTTGGTATGTATAGTCAATATTTTGTTAGCTGATTTCCCTTAAGAGAAATCAGCTAACAAAATATTGACTGAGTTATTGGTATTTTATTACATAACAATGATGTTACTGAGGAATTGTGGCTGTTTTACTCAACCTGCAATATAAGCACTTCCATCTGGCAGTAAACCAACTTTATTTTTTTTGTTTTCAGGTTCCAGTTTGCCCCTAATTCCTACTCATGTGATTTTCACTGAAAGAACTTTATTACTAAGCATTTCACGTCCAGTTTAAATTTCTATTTCTATTTACATGGTTTTGTATTATGTGGTTTTCGAATTTGAGAAGTCCTCTTATGCTATTCCAGCATTTGAGACATATGCTTAGTTTACACAGTACCTGTTTTTTTTTTTTTTTTAATTTTTGTTCAGTCGATAACATGTTTTATTTATTATTACTTATCATCATAGAGGTAAGACAGGAAACCAATAAAAAATAATACTTGTAATTCAGTAGAATGCAATCTTTACGACCAACTGAATTTACATGATCATGAGATTTGTACAAAGTAATTCCAAATACGAAGTAAATGAACAAATAGGAGTAGTAGAAGGCTATGGGTAATTTACTATATAATATTAACAGTAAGCATTTAACATATTTTAAAGAAATATATTGTTTTTCTTAAATAATGAGTATAACTCTTCTTTCAGATCTTCTGATGGTAATAATCAGGTAGAAATTGAAAAATTAAGATCAGAATTGCAAAGCGTTATTCAAAAAATATTGGTTTCCGAGAAAACAATGGACAAAACAAAATTTGTTGTGAGGAAATTAAATATTACACTGGAAAAGTTAAAGGAAGAAACTATTGAGGTGAGTTCTGTGTATTGGTATAATAATTACTGTTATTAATTTGTTTTTCTACACTCAGATACTAGATACAATTATAGTGGGGATCATAACCTACAGCTGTAAGTATGTATAAAAAAAGTCTGTCACGCAGGGGCTGCGTAAACTAAGCAGATTTCCCACGTGAAGTTTTACAATAGAGAAATTTCACGAGAGTAGAGCAGTTAAGGAAACGGCTGAACTAGCTTTTGGTGGGAAAATCACCCGTCCGTTAGTCGCTCAGATTTAATAAAAATGCAAATATCTCGGTTAATATTCAAGATAGAGAATAAATGTATATAACAATATTTATAGTAAATTTAATTGGCAATAAGATTGATTCTGTACAATTTTTCAATCCGACGTATAGTAACGGAAATAATTTGAATTTTCGATAATCCTTCCCTCTAAACCCCCCCTCCCACTGGTCCGATATCAGCCGTTCAGACGGTTATGAGATTTTCACATGATTATGGAACAAGCAGGTTAGCCAGCGAAGGTTTACAATAGATAAATATACACAAAGGTAACACTTCCATGAATATTAGTGAATAATTACAAAGGGCATTGAGAAATCTTTCAGTGAATTTACAATATAAGTTAATAGTCCCTACAACGTAAATCGGCTGGATTGTAAACAAACAGGTTAGCAAACCTTGTAGCGCAGTATCGATAGATAGACCGGAAAAACAAACAATTGAAGAAATATATCTGAATATAAAATATTAATTTTATTGGAAACTATTTTCTATAGTTAGTGGAGTAATTTGAAATGAATCAAAATAATTTCTATCTCAATCACTCAGATTTTTGTAGTCCTAGAAAAAAGGGGAGGGTCAGAACAGAACGTATTTGTTTGTACCTCGTAAAATAAAGCTTTGTTGAAAACAATATTTTGTATTTAACCTAGTAATGAAGTGGTTCATGAGATATCTGCTTATTATTAATATGTCCCTAGTAGGAGTGGGGGTTTACTGAAAGCGGAACTCATTACAAAAAATACAAATATCTCGGTTAATAGTCATTATACGGAAAATATGTATAGAACAATATTTAAAGTAATTGTAATTTGCAATAAGATTGATTCTATACAATTTTTCGATCTGACGTATAGTAACGGAGATATTTCGAATTTTCGAAAATCCTCCCCTCTAAACCCCCCCCCCTCCCACTGGTCCGATTTCAGCCGTTAACGAACTTGATCTTTCTTTTTACATAAAACGACTAAATTTCGAGTTTCGTAACGATCAAACAAAAATTGCGACCGCTAGAGCGGTAACAAATATATATATACGAGGGGTGTACAGAAAGTTCTAAGCCTGGTGTACTTATGATACCTTTTATATCAAACAGATAAGCTGAGTGGTGTTAAAGGTCATTGTTTATCTATATTAAGTTATTATCTTCCTAATTCCTCCTTTCAATTCTGGTCAGTTTCTTTCAGACTGTTGTGAGTTACAGGTCGATTTAAAAATGTCTAATTTTGAGCATCGTGCAGTGATAAAATATTTCGTAAAAAAGGGGATGTCCCTATAACTATATCACTTTTTTAATTCATTTTTTAATAAAATGTTCTCAAATTTACTTAGCACACTAGATTGAACCTTCAGATGTTTAAGAGAATATTTAACATAATTTGGAAGTATTCTAAATCTATAAAAGCTCTGATTAAAAAACAGAATTTTACAAGGTAAAACTTAAAACTTAATTTTCTAAATAAAAATTTAACAAATTAATTTTAATTAGTTTTAATGAATTAATTTTCTCTCGTGTAATTGTGTGCCATTTTCGAATGTCAGAGAAAGCTTGACGAGAATCTCCTGGCTGGTGGAGGTTTATGTATAAATCCATGGTAGAAAAAAGGCCAAGACCTCCTCTAGGTTTTAAATGTTTATTCCAGAGCTATCGTTCGAGGCACTGCTTCATCCTAAGTGCTCTGTTAAAATCTAGACACACACAAGAGCAAAATACATTTATAGAGTCCATGATTTTTTTATTTGAAAAAAAGAATCATGGACTGTATATATTTTTAAAAAAAAATCTTGGACTGTATATATTTTTCTATTGCGTGTTGATTTTAACAGGGCACTGATGATGAAGTATGGCCTCAAAAGCTAGCTCTGGAATAAAAATTTAAAACTTAGTGGAGGTGTTCGCCTTTTTGAACTTTCTAATTGCACAGAAGAGGAAATCTTCACTGAGTTGCAACAACAATTGGTTGTGAATGTTAAAAGAATATATAAAAATGTTAGGGGAGTTAGAACATCTACATAATCTTTTATATTAATTTTTGATGAATGTGAACTACTTGAGACAATTTCAATGTCAAAATCAGAACCTTTAATCTGATATATTAACCAAGGAGGCTGTAAACGAAAACTCAGTGTTATCACTTGAACTGACAACTAAGCTTTTATTCTTCAACTTAGGGCAAAAATTCTTCTTGTGGCTTTGACCCTTACAGAAATAACAAACCATTGAAGGGATTTTTTAAAAGAAGCATCACCTTCCTTAATATTCCCTGAATCAGAAAATCGACCAAATTTACCTTTACTTCTGTAGGAAGCAAATACTTGGTTAGAACCATCCTCCTTTTTCACGTTGTTCTCATACTCAGACAATAGGGTGTTCTTGACATATTCTAAAATTAAAGTACTAAAAGTACTTAATAATTCCTACTATTAAGTGACTAGTGCACTATCTAGATATAGACAGTGTTGTCTATTATATTGTAGAAGGTATAGATATAAATATAATTATCATATGTGCAATATTCACTAATAATTATTCATAAAAAAAAATTATGCTAAAGTAAAAAGTAAGAAAAAAAATATGCTATTTTATTTGTTTTTCAGAAGCAACCCTCACCTCTTAAAAATGGTGCTAGATAGAATTTTTGGACTTCAGGATTGAATTCAGCACAAATGAAAATATAAAAATTAGGAATAATATCTCAAGAGAGCGAAACAATTTTTTGTTTTGCAGAACAGAGTTATGACTTATAGGACACAGGATCTACTGGTGATAGTGGTTGCCTAAGCCATGCAAATGTTATATTTATTTTTTGTTCTGGTTTTAGGTAGCTGATATGAATATTGAATCCTTATCTAAAAATGTAAAACTTCTTAATCAAGAAATCAATGATATTGAAAATTTTCTTGGTGAAATCAATTTGAAAATAATGCAGTTAGAACAAGAAAGGACTAAACTTCAGGACAAATTAAACCTTAACTTTTTAGCAAAACATTATGAAGTGAGTATTTGGAAATTTCTATCTCCATCAAATCAAGTGACTTATTTTTATAAATATTTCTATATGTGACATACAATTTATTAGTGTTGGGGTTGTAGCGCGTTATCTATGATTTTTTCCTGTATAAAAAAAAAAAACACTCAGAAGGAATCAACCATAGCTTCTTTTTTCTTAGCTATTATTCTGGTTATAGGGACTTGAGTTTTTAACTACATCTATCTAGGGGTATAATATTTGACCATAATACCGATCAAGATATAGAAAAATTGATTAAATAGAATAAGCATTTGACCATCAATTTTGAAACAGTTAAATCTGGTCTTTAGTTGATTTTCAGAGAGTAGATTTTAGACACTCTAAAAAGTGGATGAATGTATACTCAATCAACAAATAATTAATACTTATTATAAGTATTATTATTATAATAGTTATAATAGTTATTATTATTATAATAGTAATTCATATGTTTTCATTCAGTGGGTTTCAAGTTAGTGAGTTTCAGTGAGTTAAGGTGTTGGTTTTAATGAACTTAAGAAACCTTGAGTTGTGAGTTTGATTCTCACCTGGGTAATAAGAGTTTATTTAGTGACAAACTTATTAAATGAAATCCTTAGTCCCACCCAAGCTAGAAAAGGATGGTAACCTGTAGATGACCTGTCCCAATTAGTCATAGTTGGATAAAGTGGAGATTTCTAGGAAATGTTATATGTATGGACGGACAACCAGTATTGAGAATTAGAACATACATGAAATGGGCAGAGTTTATAACATTGCATGCACTTATAAAAAGGGTACTTAAAACAAACAAGAAGAAGACTCATGACAAGATATAATGTTCCAAATGACATGAGCCAGAATGGACTTTTGTGAAATGAATGTAAGTCAAACAAATTAGGCCACAACAACCCCTTCTGAAGAGTGTTTAGAAATACTCAACTTAAAAATTTCTGCTTACTTGACTTTGTCCTAGGGTGAAGAGCAAAAGTTCACTCAGCTGAAGAGACACAAAAGGTTGAAATAGAGTATTTCGACCTTTCTTAGGTTTAGGTTCAGAATATTTATTTATATTTATGTATTATAAAACACAAATAAAAGAAACTAAGGATTGATAATAATTTAAAAGAAAAGGAAAGGAATACTTGCTAACTAAACATTCAAAAGGAAAATCCAACACAACATTCATAGAGGACCTTATTACCTGACAGGTTATAAATAGACTAAATTGTTAAGTACAGCTACACATATGTGGTAAACAACTACGCCATGTGATAAACTTCTCCAAAAAAAATTTTGTAATTACAATACATCCTTTACTTATACAAGGAGCCAAAAAAGAGAAACAGTTATAAAAGTGAAAAGATTTTTCCAAATGCCATTATTATTTTTTTAAATGACCCATTGTTGTTTTTAAAAATTGCACAATGAACTTGTTAAATGAGCAATTAGATAGCCAGTTTCTCCCCTAGGCTGGTTGAACTCTAATGTATGGAGAATTTCTTCCAACAACAAATGCTTAATTATGTATGAAATGCCACCAAAAGGGAGTAGTTATTCCACACACTCACAACTATACCATTACATTGCCAGCAATGAAGTGTAAATTACTTAGATCACCCTTATTAGCTAAATCACTTTTATTTATTTCTATTAATTTGTTATTTACAGTCTCAAGAACAATCTGATATTAAAGGACTTACTAATAAGATTGAAAGTTATAAAATTAAGCTGTCTTTATTAAACAGTCGTCTCAGCCGTATAAAGGAAGAAATTGAAAATACTAAAATAAAAGTGAAAGAAGCTAAGGACAATGTAAGTGAAATTATTTCATGATGCTATATTGCTTCTCAGTAATTTATTTCAAGATTATCACTGATAATTTATTCGATGTAATAAATGTTATGTAGAGATAAATTTTATAAGTACAGTGCTACCTTTTTACAGTCTCTCACGCTGTAACTGCCTAAATAAACGGTATTTCCAATTTCTAGCTTAAATTTCACTCCTTCCAGTCCAATTGTAGCTATCAACTAACTTCACCTTAAGTTTTAGATGAAACATTTACATATTAAGCGCAGTAAAGAAAAAAAATTAATGGTGCTAGAGGCGTTTCCAGATAATAAAGTAATGAATAAATATAACCTTTTTTTTTTTTTTTTTTACATTGGAGACTATGGAGATTTTCAGCCACCCTCAAAGGGGATTTGTTTCCCTAGGTGTACCCAAAAATGTTTTGACGACTTGGGATTAGACAAGAAGGTTCTTCAAACCTTGGCCGAGGGTATTATTTCCCAACTTATATTTAACTTTAACTTTCACCAGTGATCATATCATAGATTGACGGATCATGTTATTTTATATTTAGTGAAATACACCTTTTAGGCTGTTAACTTCTTGTTAAAATATTTTAGCTATTTATCTGACTATACACAATATGTATTGTCTTACTAAGTATTGGTATTGTCCTAGGGATTGATCTCAGTTGCTGTGTGCTTTAGCATCTCTGAAATATATGATTGTCTTCAAAGTAAACCCTCATTCCTATAGCTTATCAAATATCCCATAGCTATTTTAAGCGACTGAATAACAAACAAATGGGCAGACAGATAGACAGTAATTGAAATATTCATGTCCCATTATTCTTAAAATGACCTGAAAAGTGAAGAAAGTTTATCTTGCCAAATTTAAAAAGAATTTCAGAGTTTTATGATTATAGATATTAATGTACCATATTCCCATCAACTACCAGTTAGAATAAGTGTACTTATCTTAATATATATAAATCTCCTGTCACGATGTTTGTCCGCGATGGACTCCTAAACTACTTAACCGATTTTAAATTAAATTGGCACACCGTGAGCAGTCTGGTCCAACTTGAGAGATAGGCTATATTAATTTTCTCTGAGACGAACAGGAGTGGGGGTTATAAGGGAGGCCTGAAATTAAAAGTCGCGATATTTCGTTTTCTATTGGTTTTTTCGCAAATATGCACATAACAAAAGTTGTTTATTTTGTTACTTAGAGTAACTTTTGTCATAAACGCTTTCATCGTATTCCGAAGTTTAAATGAGTTATACGCTTATGACTATAGCGGGAGTCAACAATATTATTTGGGACAAAAGACCCAACCGAAATAAATAAAACTCGGTATGTGTATTAGCACTAACGCTTTCATTATAAGAAGCCATACCAACATTTCTAGGGATGGGCAGGAGTGGGGGTTTTAAGGGAAGCCAGAAATTAAAAATAGCGATATTTCGTTTCCTATTGGTTTATCGGCAAATATGAACATAACAAAAGTTGTTTATTTTGCTATTTAGAGTAACTTTTGTTATATACACTTTTTTCGTATACCGAATTGTAAACGAGATATACGCTAAAAATTATAGCGGAAGTAAAAAATTTTATTTGGCACAAAAGACTCAACCGAACTAAATAAAACACTCAGTATGTGTATTAGCACTAACGCCTTCCTTATAAAAAGCCATACTATTTCTAGGGACAGGCAGGAGTGGGGGTTATAAGGGAGACCTGAAATTAAAAATATTGATTTTTCGTTTCCTATTGTAGTTTCGGCAAATATGCACATAACAAAAGTTGTTTATTTTGTTATTTAGAGAAATTTGCTCAAGAATTCTTTTCAATATGAACTACCAGGTACCTCACCTGAAAAAATTAATAATTCAAATCTATGCATAATGCACAGGAAGCGGGAAATATGACAATATGGAGGACAGTGAAGTCTTACATATAAAATTAATTTTATTATTAACAAATCCACAGAAACGACGTGTATTAACCCTAAACACTGGGACGGGTAAATGTCAAAATATTGTGCAAAATAAAGCCTTGCCAAAAAAATACCATCAACATTCAGCCTCAAATGAATTCCCGAGCGAAGCCGGGTATCTGAGCTAGTAATATATAAAGTATAATATATATAATAATATAAAGAAAATTTTTCAAAAGTAACATCATAAATATAAAACTATTTACTGTTAAGGGAAATTTGTTAACATATATTAATTAATTTTCTGTAATATTGTTTTGTCCACAGAAAACAAAAATGAGCATGGAAATTGAAATGAATTGCCAGACAACTGATGTACTAGGAATTTCAAATAAAATTGAAATGTATAACAACCAAATCAATAAACAAAATGATTTTATTCGTAACCTTCTTAGAAAGCATGATATTGCTGCACTTGAATCTGTTGAAAAGTTTAACAATTTAAGTACTAAAGTGGTATGTATGTATGGATATATATTGCTTTAATTTTATTTACTTACTCATCAAAATGTTTCAGAAAATATACTTATTCAGCTTTAAGATCGATAAAAATTAAAGATAAAGAATATTTACTGTATAAGATTGAAAAAAAAAAATAATATAAATAACTATTGCATTTGTATGATGTAGTGATTTTAATGCCTCATAATGTAGAGGCACATTTCATTACAATTCTACAATGTTTATGATACTGAACATGTACTAGGTTAGACGTATATATTTCTATCTTTTAAGAATTTGAGATGCTAATCACTAAAGGTCTGTGACAGATAAAATTGATTTTTATAAACAAACAAGATAGACATTAAATTACATTATTTCATTCATGTTAAAAAAGCCTGTCATGCACATATTATTCTGTAATTCTCTTATAAGAAGAAGCCTATGCATACAGGTCTTGACATTTAAGCTGAGCATGAGATGTTTTTATATTCAATTGCTATAATTTAAAATCGTATCTGTCGATGTGAGTGACAAATGAAGGCTGTAATCTAAGAATTACAAATATCTTGGTTAATATTAGAATTGGAAAAAAAAAGAAAAATGTATACAATATGTAGTAGAATAAGTATGTATGATCAATTTCAATTAAAACCTTTAGTTTCTGCTTGATGTGGTTAAATATTGAATTTGGTGGCATTCATATCACAAAAATTGAAGTCTGTAGAGTAATGTTCATATCACGAAACTGATTTATTGGCTTCTTGATAATGTGAGATGAAGTGCAGTGAGGGTATACTGAAAGCTGAAAACTAAAAAAATACAAATGTCTCTGTTAGCATTGAAATTTGGGGGGGGGGGAGAGAGAGAGAATTGCGGACAACAATTGTAGATTCTCAAATTTGCAAAAAGATGCTTATTAAAATTTTTCAATCTGGCTCATAATAGTAGATATATTTTGATTTTCGCTCCTCTAAACCTTCCCCCCCCCCCTCCTCCAGGTACAATTTCAGCCATTGGCAAAATTAATCTTTAGTTTTCCATGAAATGCTCGTGTCGAGTTGGGGAATGATAAAAGAAAAAATATGATTGTTACACTGGTACAAATGATAGTAATATCATATTCCCTATTAGTTATAAATGGAAAATAAAAATGTTCCATCTTATTGTAAGAAGTTAATTTATAAGGAAGCATGTTACTGAACTACTTACTACAGGAAGATACATTTTTATTTTTGAAAAAAAAATAATTGCCAATATGTAAATTAATATGTAGATTGTTAAAAGCCACTTTTGCAAAAACTTCCCTCTAGGGAATCTGGTGGGAATGCAGTATTAGTTATTATTATTTTTTGTTTATTTTTAGCTTTATAATAAATTTAAACAAGTTAATGAGAAATTAAAAAGATTGGAAGGTGTAGATGTTTCTGATTTAAATGACAATGATTCCTCTCAACTTGCCAAGAGATTTATAAAATTGGAACATTTCTTTTCTCTGAAGTAAGGATGTTTAAAGATATTTGAATGAATTCAATATATTTTAATTGATATAGATTAATTCAGTGTTTATTTTTTCAGTTACATCCATTTCTCACAGTATATTGAATGGCTACATTATTACATTTCTGAAAAGATAGAATTAGTGTCCAGTTGTTTCACTGAAAATTTTTGTAAAATCACTGGCGGAGGCAAAGCATTTATGTTTGGGATTGATGGTTCTTCACAAAATGTACTGGTGCAATTGTTTTTTTATTTGTATCACATAAATAGATACTTAATATGCTTATAAAGCAATGTCATGATGATAATCTATCCTTGTAGTTACAAACACTCTGAATATCAACTACTGTACTCATACGCAGAATTATGTAGAATAACAGCTGGGCTTGGATTTTGGGAAGATATTGTAAATGATTTAGATTCAAGTCAAGTCCTCTACCCACGTTTTGGGAAGGAGGGGTAAGTCTTCAGAAGAAGGCATAAAACTATATTCCCTTCTGTATTAAATTTATGTATAGTAAAAGCTAAAAATTCCAAATAAAATGTTGTCTTATGATTATTTTTATATTTTTCTGCTATGATTACTACACTTCACACTGAACATTTAAATAAAAAGAAGGGGACTACTAAATTAATATAATTGTAACAAGTTATTGCTTTAGAAATTAATCACCCTCAAACACTTTTTTCATTTACTCAAACTATTTTTCAGAGTATGAATACATTCTTAATTGAAGAGTGATCTCTATTTTTCTTCCCACCAGTTACTGTTTCAGGCAATACGGGTTGGATTGCGCACACAACTCAAACACTCCCAACTATAGAAGTTCATGAGTCATCCTTTAGTAACTCTCATAGTCATTTATCTAAGAGTAGTGATTGAGATTCCCATATATATTAATCAATAAATCTACTCCTTATCATCCTTATATTCCATGTGCCTTCTCCCATTGACATTCAAGTATTACAAAAGAATTACCAATGCAAATTGTCAGACTGGTATGGCAGATGACATTTCCTAGGACAGTGGTTTACGACCAGCCTTCTCTTTGATACTCTGAAGAATCACTCTACAAGGAAAAATACTTAGTCAAGTGAAAACTAAACCAAGTGAATCAATCGTTTAGACGAACTACTTTTCATATGCATGTTTTGTAGTGACTTTTAAACTGACATTGTCTATGCTTTAATGAGTAAATATATTTTTAAGTGGCCTGCTCTCCCTGATATTTCTGGGATTAGTATTTCTGTTGCCTTCCCAAATTCTGAAGAAACATGGAATTTATCAGACTTATCCAATGGCCAAAGAGTTTGTGTTCTTCTTGCATTGTCTCTAGCTTGTACTAAAATTGCATCAGCACCATTGTACATTTTTGATGAGATTGACAAGGTAAATATTTGATTCATTTATAGTGATCATGTTAACATTTTTATTGTGTGTTGATTTTCAAATATATAAACTACCCATAAATATTAAAATATTTTAAACAATCAATTGAAGAACAAAGAATAAATAAATTATTATATAGCAATAAATACATTTGATTTACATCAGTCACCAACCCACGAGAGTTTCAGGTATTCTTACACCTAACAAAACTGGATTAAGAGCTGGATAATTTAAATTATTTGTATCAATAAAATATCCCTTGGAATTATTTATTATTTATTTATTTATTTAGAGCTCAACAACAATGTCAATTGCTTATGAAAATATCACAAAAAACAGAATAACATAATAAATATCCCAACACAGTGGTTGTGTAAACTAAGCAGATTTTCAATATGCTGGAATGGCACACTGATTTCATCTTGCCATATATTCCCTATTTCTCCCTTAGGAAGAAGCCTATGTAACTGGAATTGAACAAGAGATGTGATTATCAGTTACTCAAAGCAGAATGAGTAGAAGTGGTGGTTTACTTAAGGCTTAATACAAAAATCACAAATATCACACTTAATATTTGAGTTAAAGAAAACATGTATAAAGGAATAGTTTTAGAAAATTAAAATTCCATTACGATTGGCTACATACAAATTTTCTGTCTCATAATAACGGAATATACTTTGTCCAAGGACATATTCAGGTCTCCCCTTAAAAAAATGGCATTGAATATGTCTAAAAAGTTCTACCTAAATATGTTTTATTAAATTTGAAAA
Organism: Riptortus pedestris; assembly: GCA_019009955.1. Taxonomy (NCBI): domain Eukaryota; kingdom Metazoa; phylum Arthropoda; class Insecta; order Hemiptera; family Alydidae; genus Riptortus; species Riptortus pedestris. The sequence continues at coordinate 67,179,748 of CM032229.1, forward strand.
TAGGTCAAATTCATATAGTTCATAAAAAATTTCCTTGAAGTTGATGATTTGTCATTATCAATTAAAATAAGAATATGCAGATTTGCAAATAACTAAAGCACCAAAGTGTTTGTAAACCATATCTAAAAATTTCTCTTTTGTTTTTCAGAATCTAAATAATGAACAAAAAAGAAATCTAAATGGGTTATTAAGTGATTTGAACAGCTGTATGCAAGTATTTTCCACAGCACATTCCTTTGAAGAGGCTTCAACTACAGCAAATATTTTCAATGTTGAATTCATTAATATGGTAAAATTCATAATGAATCTTGTAGTTTTAAATACATTAAATTTGTTGTTTTCTCAGTATGAGGAATATACTAGTGATTAGTGAGAGAAGGAGAGGGAGTGAGGGAGGGGGAGAGAGATTGTGTGTGTGGGGACTATGTTTTTATTTTCGCCTGATAATTAAGTCTTAGTTCAGGAAGTAAAAATGGATACAAGGATCTTAGTCAATTTTATCACTGCTCCAGTGGATATGTAACATGATCGTCTCATTTCAAACCCCCTATTTTATATCAAACATCAATATTCTCTTCTTTCCAAGTTAATTTACGGTGGTTTACCTATTTATTTTTAGGGTGTTTGTTTATTTATTAAGTGAATGGTAATAACATTTTTATTTTCCAGATGAGCACAGTTAAGAAGTTCCTAAGACGGAATCACAGCTGAGGAATAACAGCTTTAAATCCAACCTTTGTTAAATGCTATCTATTAGGTTTTTGACTTTATTATGTCAAAACGAGTATTTAACTAAGTAAAAGTAACATATGTAAGAAAATTTGTTTCTATATCAGCATTAAGCTTCATTATATTCAACCGAATTCGGGTAAATGAACATTTTAATTTTTTTTTAAATTCAGATCAGTAAGTTGTTGTCATAATGACTAAACCTCTACCTTAATCTAACGAAAATTGTTTATGCCTAATGGTTGGAAATTCGAACAAGTTAAAATAATTAAGGAGTGTTATATTTTAATTGTATATTAATTATTTGTTATTATATGATGACCGTTGTTTCTATATATGGGCAGACTATTATTTCTGTGTCCTAGACTATGTGTTACTTCTTTTATTTGTACTATCAGTATATTAGACACAGTCTGTTGGTGTGACCATGTGCTTCTTTGTGTTTATACTTAAATATATTTTGCATTTTTCTGTATCAGAGTAATTAATAGCCATTTGAATAAGCTAATTGCTAATATACTGACAATCAATTTCAAGTTTTAAGTAAGAATCCACTTATATTCATTGCTATTCTGATCAGGTTCATTTTATTTATACAAATAGTAGAATAATTCAATGTTTTTTCTACCAGAATGAGAAATTAACATTTTGCGTAGAGTATTAGTTTTACATTGCTTTGTATTTGTTTTACACCATTTGTTTCAAGTGTCTCCAATTTCATTGTCTTTTTCCTCTGTGAACTCCGTCCAACTAATTCCTTGTTTTTTTATTGACTCCCAAACATAATTTATTTCACTGGAAAAAGAAATAAAAAATGTTATTATAACAGAGCTAACTTCACATTTCTTTCTTTGGGTGAGGGTTAGAATACATCAGAGGTTTGCTCAACTTGTCTTAGAAAGCGACAAAAGAGCACCAGCAAGGAATGGGGTGTGTACCAACTCTGGTGTTATTAGAGGCGTTAGAAGGGTGTCAAAAGATAGGGATTCATTCAGTAGAAACTACTAAAAAAAACCTCAGTTGACGTTTGATATTGCTCTAAAAGGAAACAAAATGTGGTTCATTTTGTTCCTATAAATAAAAAGGACAAACAATTTTTTAGAGATATAGCACTTATTTCCAAAGCATGTACAATCCTGTTTTTGGTTATTAGTCAGAGGTTAATGAGAGGGCCAAAAGGATACTGGAGCGTACCAAAGGGGGTTTTGTCTAGGACAATCAACCAAAGATCATTTCTCAATTGGGCAAATACTTCAGAAGGCATGTGAATATTTTTCATTTGCATCACTACTTCAATGCCCTCTGACATATGACATAGGACGTGCTAAAGTTACTAAAGCTTTACACTCAGAGGGAACTTTTTACTAGATTGATGAGATAGGTCTGGAAAGAACTTTACATAAAGTCAAAATTATAGTTGATGTCCCTGAAGTTACAAATAGCTATTATATCCTGACTGAGACCTATTATATCCTGACTTTTAATTTTCTTCCTAGAAGTTATAATTGAAAAAAATAATGACAAATCCTGGTGGTACTGTATAAAGTAAGTCCAAACAACCATACAACACATTGCCTAAGTTGACGATCCATTGATCTCGGATGGAAATATTATGGCTGTGAAAGAGTTAGCTCAAGCAGCTCGATGTCTGGGGGAGCTATAGTATTTCAAATTAAATCGATTCATATGCTTGCTAGAGTACACTCCATAATTTGCATCTCTCACTTCCTAATTTATCAGTTACATACTGGTTCTGCCACTGTTTCTTTGTGTTAACTGTTTTCTGTTTTAAATGTTTAAAATATTTATTAATTATTTGTTTTGTAAAGTACAACTATGATTTTTAAGTACAGTCAGAACAAGCAAAGAAAAAGGATTTTTCTATTGAAATAGTTATTGAGAATTGGTGCTATTTTATTTTGTCTTATATTCAGAGTAGTGAATAAGAGGCATCTTAAAAAAGACTCTACTGTACTTCTTCTTATGGATATTAGTTACATTTACAAGTTATCAATAACTCTGATTATGCACCTCCACCATTCCTTCCATTAATATGTTAGGTTCACTATCTTGGCATCATTTCTGTTTTCCAGTTCATGCAAATACAAAATCAAAGTGTGTTTGTTGAAATTTGTATAATATAAAAATATTAAGATACCTGCAATTTTTATGTAAAGGTGTTAAACCCTGTAATATAGTACTCAATAACTTGAAGCACGGTATACAGTGTTCATTATTAAAATTGATTTGGAGTTGAGGAAGATTCTTAGGGCCTTCAGCAATGTGCCTTAACCATGGAGGATCATATCCAATTTCCAAGCATTTATTTCTCTGGGAACAGTTTTACTTAAGAGAATATTATTGAAATGTTTATTTGACAAACACTTAAAAATGTTATACATATTTTTTTTGTTGGTTAAATATTAAATTGAATAATGCTAAAATAAGGAAAGTCTGCTATTATATTCATGAAATCTAAACTTAATTTTTTTTCATAGAATTACCTCAGCATGAAATTCTTTATATAAATTTTGACATAGATGAAAATTTACATCAAACTTTTTAGCTTGCCCTCCTACATCTGCCCCTATCATCATAAGGCCAAATAAATATTCTCTGGAAAAAAAAAAAAATTACTAAACACAAGTACAAACTGAGCAAAATGAGTTAATGCCAATTGCATTGATTACCGCTAACATTAGCACATATTAACAAAGTAGCAATACAGGCTTGGGTAGTCTTCCACATCCAGTTATATCTGCTTATAGTTGCTCCTATTGCTAGTGCTTTCTAACTATCTATTTCAGTTCCCTTCTACATTACGGAACCAGAGATAGCAGAGTCAGTATCCATACAGCAAATAAAATGTCATTCTTTCTAGTGGCAGTGCTTCATGTGAGCTAGTCATTCCATAAATTTGCACTCACCTTCTGTACATTTTGTCGAGCTCATAATTGATCTGTGCTACTACTACTAGAAGTAGCTCAGAAATGGCTTCTCTGAGTAGAGACCTGTCCCTGTGCCTTTGCTCCTGTTGCCTGTTGGGTATTTATAAAAGAATAACTTTCATTTCAATTACACCCATAAATAAGTAAGCACATATTACTATCTTTTCTATGAGCTCAAGTGGAAGATCTCAAGATTTCAACTACTCTGGCTCGCATGGGAAAATATGAAAATTCAAGTCCTCTTCAACTTCCAGAAGTTACCTCATCCTTGGCTGGTGTAATAAGAGAATGACTGAATAGAATTAGTTTTTTTTACTAAAAATATACTCCTTGTCTCTGTATTTGGACAGTTTAGATGAGACCACATTCAAAATCAAAAAGCACTATCCAAAATCCTTTTTATAAGACCCAAATAATTCAGATATCGACAATTACTTATTCAGTAAACCACCAATCTCATTAAAGCCAATAATTACTCCTGTATTATAACTACATAGTTTAAGTATATAGTATACGCACCCTGAGTGCAGTTCTTACTTTGTCTCTTACCTTAGACTATTAGACTGCAGTATTTTAAAATACTATCACGCATATTCTCAGGCATCAGACTATGAGGTCACTGTTTACGTCTTTCCAAATTCCTCATCTTCCTTATGCCCCCAGTAAACTGTCATTTACTCCACACAGTTCTGGATCTATTCAACTCTTTCATATACTTTATTTGTACCACCATATTTCATTTTCCCTATGGCAGCAAACATTACAAACTACATGGCTCTCTAAGATAATATTTTTCTTATCCAATCCTCATAATTCACTCCTAATGAACTTATATCATGAAAATGTTACCAATTTTTAGTGGTCTTGAGTTTTATTTTCAGAACACCAGTATTCGTATATTTGCTGGGCCCTTATAATGGTCTGCTCCAAAGCATGCTCTGCTGCCTGATAAAATTGTGAAGTGAGGGCTGCTTTTATTCGTATCCTGATGCCACCTTTGCTTTCCGACACTGAATACTACATTTATCATAATTGTTTCAGAAGTAATTTTGTATAGAGATTGTCTTTTGGGCCTTCGTGATCCTTGATAGTGGCAATACAAAACTTTATTTATTATGTCATCAATGCACAATCGGTTTTCATGCATAGTAAATTAATCTCTTCCCTTTGAATTATAAACACTGATACTGTACAAAACTGAACTGTACCTGCCATTTAATTAAATTTGTTGATTAAGTTATTTTTATGTTAACTAAACATTCTTCTTGTTCAAACAATGAGGTAGGTGGTGTTGGAAAATTTCAGGTTCCAAAAGTACTTCACTTTTATACTCTGAATTCCAGCAGTGGGAAAAAAACCTAATGGTAAGATTTACCATTCAGTTTAATATACTATGCTAATGATTTAAAAGACCATTTCATTAATTTTACCTATGAACTTTTTTATTGATAGAAAATTCATTCTTGTCTAATAAATCAGATATCCTGAAGCGGCATTCTATTCCATGAATATCTGTTGCTAATATCAATTTGTGTATGAAGTCCATGACAGTTTTAAAATCTTCTGCTTTTAGGTCAGAGAAAATTCCTGTATTCTGCAATAATGATTATTGGAATTCAAGCTTTCTCGTATTTTAATAGAACTTGCAATACATTTATTTAGTAGCTATTTTAAAATATTTGTTTCTGAAATAATTAAGAATGATTATGAAGTTAGTTTGATTGTTTAGTGCTATTATGTTTGTGATGTAGTTGAGGTAAACAGAGGTATTTTTTTTTATAAGAAAGCACTTAGCTTTGAATATTGAACAAGGTTAGTAATGAAATTATTTTTCATTTTTCAAGAAAAGAGCCCTTCAATTTATTAAGGGGTCATTTTATTAAGTCAAAGTCAACATGTTGTATTACTCAGCCCATTTATGTTTGTATTTCTTCTCTAATTGATGAATGACTCCCTGTTTATTTCTAGAAAGTATTACTAAAATTCTTACCTGTACAATTAATCTGCAAAGGTTTGAGTGATGATTTTCTAGATATGAATTTTCATAACATTGAGACAATGGGTTTTGGGAATGTAAAACCCATTTATTAGTAGTTCCAGGATGGTCTATGTCATGACCAAGGCTAGCTACTATTAATGCTTGTATCTGTGAATTAAATTTCACAAATGAGTAATATAGTTTTAGGAGATTTTGGAAAAGTTATAGATTTATCTCATTATTATTTTTACTATAGATTTTCTTAGAGCCTTTGTATATAAAAAAGAGAGATGGTGACTAAGGACATACCCACAATTTTTTGAGGGGATAAAAAATAAACTTGGACTACTTTTTAAAGAAAATAGTTACCCTTGCAAAATAATAGAGAATGGAATAAAAAAAATAAATAAAAAAGAGAAAAAACTATCAATTATTCTAAACCCAAAAACGTGGAAAATAATTTTACATTTAATCAAGATATTTTTAAATTTACTGGCAATTTCTGTTCTGACCTAAATGTACTCATAAGAAAAAAAGACAAATTTCAATTGACAATTTCAGGAAAATAGGCTTATTAAGAAACCACGGTTAACAACTGGGGGAATTAAAATTAGAAACAAATAATAATTACAAGAGAAAGAGAGGTGAAACAAGCAGATAAATATCAAAAAGAATAAAACCTGAATAATTGATTTTCTCCTGTTTTCAATAAATCAGAAACAAACTAGTACCAGTAATAAACTTAATGATCATATTTTATTGAAAAATAGTAAAAAATAATTAAAAGAAATTTGATAAAACAAAATTACAACCATTCATGTTATTATCACCCACATATATCTATAAATCAAACTGATTTGTAATGGTGTAAGTATTATAGAATGGTTAATATTTGAGTTACGAAAAAGTGCATTTAACAATTGAAGATCATCAATAGTTTTACAAGATTGGTCCTACATTTTACAATCCGACTCATAATAACTGAGTTATTTTGAATCCTTCCACCCTATTCCATGCCCAATGTCTGCCAATAACAAATATGATCTTTAGTGTTGACTGAAACAGCTAAATGTAGAGAATGGTAAAGATGAAATAAACATTTTCGAGAAAATAACTTAAAATCTTAGTCAATGATGTCATAACGCAACAAATTGTTATGTATTTCCCATAATAAAGGTCTCTGGATAACATTTGGTATTTAAACTTAGAATAATGTGGTCTATGATATAACAATAAATTTTTAATATCACATGAGTAGGAATGGGGGTTAACTGAAGGATGAAAACTAAAAAATTTAAATATCTCTTAATATTCATGGTAGAGAAAATATACATATAACGTAGCTACTTAACATTATGCACATCATATAGCTACATAAATTTTCAATAAGATTGATTTTACACAAGTTTTCGATCTAACTTATAACAAGGGAGATATTTCAAATTTTTTAAATTACCCTCTAACCCCCCCCCAATCTGTTTTCAGCCACTAATGAACTTGATCTTTAGTTTTGTATAAAACACTTATATCTGGATGGAGTTTGGTAATGATAAGACCCCTCAATACTTATAAACTTCTTGCCCCCCCCCCCCTCAACTCCTATTAATCCGATTTTCACATAAGCTGACTTGTGTTTCCAAATATCCCTTATACATCTTAAATTTCAAGTGCTGTTTACATAGACTTCTTATTTCGGTAGATATGTGTGCAGCATCTGCAGGAAGTTTATTTTTCAGCGAGTACTTTATTTTCTTGTGGAAAGTATAAGTTATAAATATAATTATTATGCCATTCTTTTATACATTACCTCTAAGTTGGTGAAATGCTTTTTATTGTTTCGTGTTATCAAAAACATGGTATGGCATACGTTGTACCCATGCTCAAAGTTATGAAAAGGGTTTTCCCTATATCCTTTCTCCATGGTGATGATAAAATCAACAAATCTTGAACTTAAAATACAATGGGGATCCTCAAGGTTAAATACTTCTTGAAATATAAAATAACAGAACTGTTCACAATATTTTAATTGTTCCAGAGATGGGTAAAAGTCAAATCTGAAAGCAAAGTTATAAGTTCATATATCTTCGTATTGGGTGAGGCATGTAGAAAAGGAAGACTATTTACTTCATTTCAAGGGAATCAGAGATTGGAGCAATTTTCCATGAATATCTTCAAATGTGTCTGATCAGATGATCATTTGTCAGAGGTTAATTTACGGACATTAAGGTTTGGAAGAATAACTCTTTTACTACTGAAAGAACGTACTTCATTTTTTGTAACACTTAACTTCTTTTACAAAAATAATAAAAGTGTATGATAATTTAAGTTATTTCCGTTAGTCTTTGAGGTCCGTTCAAATTATTTGTGTATGTGTATATATATATATATATTCTGGACCCAATATTTTTATATGTAATTCATATTTTTATGGCAAGGGTCACCAATAAAAAACATTTTTTTCGCGCAAACTTTATTGATACGGCCTTACATGTATCTTGGCTTACATGCCACCTCTTCAGGGTCTATCCATTTCTGAAGTGCTTGTTTCCCTCTTACATTCGTTGTGACTGTCCTCACTGGGATGAGTATTTTATGAGTGTTTCATGAAAATGCCAGTACAGAATTGTGGTTTTTAAAATATAAACATCAGGGATAAGAATATAGTCAACGTGGTTTATTTTATGAACGTTCTCTACCACCTACAGGAGTCAAATACTACCACTTGGATATCAAATACTTGGTTTTGTCACCGTCGAAAAAAATATCTTTGTTGATAGTGGTTTTAATGGAAAACATGTAAAAACAAGTTCTGTTCAAAATGCATTTTTCAATTCTAGTAAGCTACTTAAATTTATACATTTAAAAAGTCTGATTTCCAACTTTGAAAATCAAGTACATTGTGAAATCTTATATATATATATATATATATATATATATAATATGTGTTATATTATGCCTTTCTATTGTTTGTAGGAATTACTTTTGAGGTTATACTTTGAATAACCTTAATAAATTTCACGGGAAACCAGATTAATTCCAATTGGGAACAACGGATACTAGTTAGCTAATTGCTTTCGAACTCATCTCATACTGGATAATGCCTGAACAGAATTATATCATATTATTTCTTTGAAGGTTAGGATAATGCAAGCATCACTTTTTGATAGGAAACTATGTTATAAGTTCATCAATATTCGCCCAATAGCATTTCCGTGCTTTACCCTTAGATAACCAAATATTTATGTTTCCATGGGAAATGATTATTCATCCAATAGCCAATTTTTACATCATGGGCATTACAATTGAATGATAGCACAGCTTTTGCACATGCTATGGGAGATTTCTGTTACGTTATGAAAATCACTGGGCTATTAGTTCTTTAGTTAATTCAATCTTTATATTTACTTAAATCATTTCCATTTCTACTCAACAACGATGGGTAACACAGTTAATATATATGTGTGTGTGTCTGTGTGTGTGTATACACATATACAAATTTAAATGGACCTCATTATGGTCAGCTTCTAGGTAGGAACGTGGAAGTTTTTCGAAAATCTCTTCATGACTACAACCTCAATAGCTAATGCTAAAAATGCAGTGTTTAGATTGGTAAGAGTTTTCTAGTTAAGGTTTTAATTGGCTGTGTCCCTCTTCAATCAGTTGACAACAGAAAACATATTTATAGTTAGGCTTTGTAAAGTTATTTGTACTTATCGGTAGCCTTGCCTCTAGCTTGGGTAGAGTACTAGACTAGATACCCATCACACACTACCGACAGTTGTGAAAAGTTCTCAAATTAAAAATAAATAAATAGTTACTTAGTAATAAATAATTAATAAAATTACTCTATTTACTAATTACTAAATTGATAAAATATAGGTAGTGTTTAAACTGGTACCCCCTTTTCCCTATTTGTTTAAAATATTTATATACATTAAGTAATCAAGAAGATTAATCTTACTGGTAGAAATTTTCAGGCACTTGCATTTCCCCTAACTTCTGATGAAAACAATCAAATCTATAAGGGCTAGGAGCAATGTTGTTCATTATAGTTTTAGTTTGACTTTTTGCCATTTCAAACTGGAACAATCAAACCAAACATTTATTTTACAAAACATTTTATATGTATATGTATGCATTATATGTGTGAGTGTGCATATATTGATGGTAGGTGTTTGGAAAAAGGGACTTATGAATGGAATTTGCATTTAATATGGATAGCCTATACTGCACCCAACTATCTTTTATCACAAACTTAATGTTTTGGCCTCATGTGGTGCCCTCACCTCAAGGCAGCAGCATTGCTGAAAACATATTTGTGTAAAAAGTAATAACGGATTCTTGCTGCAGACAGTTTTACATTCATGCATTTGATCTCAACATGAATTCGTAATTATGATTTAAGGACAACATTGGTTATGAGAAATAACTTATTAACTCTTTTTATTTTCTTCTGGTTTCTTTTGCAGTATTGTTGTTGCATAAACAAGACAAAAACGCCCCAACCAACTACTATGATAATATTGTTTTTTTCTCAATTGCTATTTATGTCCTTCTCAAACAAAAACATTGATGATTGAGGTTTTAAGAATGATATCCAATTACTAATAAAAATTTACCGCTTGTGTCTTCTGAATATTCATCTTGTCAAGAAGTGTAGCCGAACAACAAAATCTTCCACAGTGAATAGCAAACTCAATATCATTTTCATTAAAATTCTTACCTGATTTATTCAAGAGTTCAATAATTCCTAAAAGAAATGATTTAAAATGATAAATAAATGTGTTAAGAATGAATTGATATTTTTAGTTCAGGAAATAAAAAATCCGTCCCACAGGGGCTGTGTACCGGGAATTCATTTGAGACTGAATGGTGATGGTATTTTTTAGCAGGCTTTACATTGCACAATATTTTAACATTTACCCATCCCAGTGTTTAGGATTGATACCCGTCTTTGCAGTGGATTTGCTAATAATAGAATTATTTGTTCGATAAGGCTTCACAGTCTTCGATATTTTAGCAGATTTCCCTTAAGGGAAATCAGCTATTGAGGTCGTACTCATGACGCGAGTTTTGAAAAATTTCCTCAAATGTCCATCGATCCTACCCAGGAGATGACGAAAATGAGGTCCGTTCAAAATTATATATACGAGTTATATAAAATTTTATATATATATATATATATATATATATATATATATATTATATAAAATGGTAACCTCTGTCTGTACATTGATTTTTTTCTCGAAATTTCACGATAACTTTTCGTTTCACATGTCATAGACACCATAACTGCATTTTAGCAGATTTCCCTTAAGGGAAATCAGCTATTGAGGTCGTACTCATGATGCGAGTTTCGAAAATTTTCTTCATATGTCCATCGATCCTCCCCAGGAGCTGTCGCAAATGAGGTCCGTTATAAATTATATATATATATATATATATATATATCTATATATATATATATATATATATAGATATATATATATATATATATATATATTTGTCTGTTAACGCTCTAGCGGTCGCAATTTTTGTTTGATCGTTACTAAACTCGGAATTTAACCGTTTTATGTAAAAAGGAAGATCAAGTTCGTTAATGGCTGAAATCGGACCAGTAGGAGGGGGGGTTTAGAGGGGGGATTTTTTGAAAATTCAAAATATCTCCGTTATTATGCGTCGGATCGAAAAATAGTATAGAATAAATCTTATTGCAAATTAAATTTACTATAAATATTGTTATATACATTTATTCCCTATCTTGAATATTAACCGAGATATTTGCATTTTTATGAAATTTGGGCCGATAACAGATTTTTGAATTTCCCGCGAAAAGCTAGTTCCGCCCTTTGCCGTAACCATTTGGCTCTGCTATGGAGATTTCTCTATTGTATAACTTCACGTGGGAAATCTGCTGAGTTTACGCAGCCCCTGCGTGACGGACTTTTTTTTTGTTTCTTTGGTGTCTGTTTGTTTGTTTGTTTGTTTGTTTGTTACCTTTTCACGCATAAACGGCTGAACCGAATTTTATGAAATTTGGTATGTATATTACTACTAACCCAACTTAGACTTTAGGCTATATTAATATCCTCTGAGACGAACAGGAGTGGGGGTTATAAGGAAAGCCTGAAATTAAAAATAGCGATATTTCGTTTCCTATTGCTTTTTCGGCAATTATGCACATAACAAAAGTTGTTTATTTTGTAATTTAGAGTAACTTTTGTTATTTACACTTTTGTCGTATACCTAAGTTTAAATGCGTTATACGCTAAAAAGTATAGCGGGAGTCAACAATATTATTTGCCAAAAAAGACTCAACCGAACTAAATAAAACTCGGTATGTGTATTAGCAGTGAGGCCTTCATTATAATAAGCCATACCAACATTTCTATGGACGGGCAGGAGTGGGGGTTATAAGGGAAGTCTGAAATTAAAAATAGCGATATTTCGTTTCCTATTGGTTTTTCCGCAAATATAAACACAAGAAAAGTTGTTTATTTTGTTATTTGGAGTAACTTTTGTTATATACACTTTTGTCGTATACCTAAGTGTAAATGAGTTATACGTTGAAACTTTAGCGGGCACTAACGGCTGAACCGAACTTAAAACTCGGTATGTCAATTAGCATTAATTCTTCCATGATAATCAGTTATATTAAAATCTTTAGGTTTGAACGGGAGGGGGGTTATAAGGAAGGCCTGAAATAAAAATTCACCATATTTACATGTATAAGAGACGGGAAATATAAAAATATCGAAGATTATGAAGAATTATCCAACAAATAATTCTATTATTAGCAAATCACCGGCAACGACGGGTTTCAATCCTAAACACTGGGACGGGTAAATGTCAAAATATTGTGCACTGTAAAGCCTGCTAAAAATTACCATCACCATTCAGCCTCAAATGAATTCCCGGGCGAAGTCGGGTATCTGAGCTAGTATATATATAAAATTGTAACCTCTGTCTGTACATTGATTTTTTCCGCGAAATTTCACGATAACTTTTCGTTTCACATGTCATAGACACCATAACTGCATTTTGTTTCTTTCGTGTATGTTTGTTTGTTTGTTTATTTGTTTGTTTGTTTGTTTGTTTTTTTGTTACCTTTTCACGCATAAACGGCTGAACCGAATTTTATGAAACTTGGTATGTATATTACTACTAGCCCAACTTAGACTTTAGGCTATATTAATATTCTCTGAGACGTACAGGAGTGGGGGTTATAAGGGAGGCCTGAAATTAAAAATAGCGATAGTTCGTTTCCTATTGGTTTTTCGGCAAATACGAACATAACAAAAGTTATTTATTTTGTTATTTAGAGTAACTTTTGTCATATACACTTTCGTCATATACTGAAGAATAAATGCGTTATACACTAAAAATTATAGCGGGAGGCAACAATTTTATTTGGCACAAAACACTCAACCGAACTAAATAAAATTCGGTATGTGTATTAGCACTAACGTCGTCATTATAATAAGCCATACCAACATTATTAGGGACGGGCAGGAGTGGGGGTTGTAAGGGAGGCCTGAAATTAAAAATAGCTATATTTCGTTTCCTATTGGGTTTTCGGTAAATATGCACATAACAAAAGTTGTTCATTTTGTAATTTAGAGTAACTTTTAAAATGTGAACTTTTGCCGTATGCGGAAGCATAAATGAGTTATACGCTAAAAACTATAGCGGGAGTCCACAATTTTATTTGGCACAAAAGACTCAAACGAACTAAACCAAATTCGGTATGTGAATTAGTAGTAACGCCTGCCTTATAATAAGCCATACTAACATTTCTAGGGACCGGCAGGAGTGGGGGTTATAAGGGAGGCCTGAAATTAATAATAGTGATTTCCTATTGGGGTTTCGGCAAATGTGCACATAACAAAAGTTGTTTATTTTGTTATTTAGCAAAATTTGTTCAACACTTCTTTTTAATATGAACTACCAGGTACCTCACCTTAAAAAATTAATTCAAATGAATGTCAATATGTTCTCCTTAATAATTTAAATCTATGCATAATGCACAGGAATCGGGAAATAATGACAATATGGAGGATAGTGAAGTCTTACATAAGAGATTATTAACAAATCCACAGAAACGACGGGTATTAACCCTAAACACTGGGACGGGTAAATTTCCAAATATTTTGCAAAGTAAAGCCTTGCCAAAAAAATACCATTAACATTCATCCTCAAATGAATTCCCGAGCGAAGCCGGGTATCTGAGCTAGTATATATATATATATATATATATATATATATAACCTGGTCGAAAACAACAACACTATATATATATATATATATATACAGTTTTGAACGGAGCTCATTTTCGTCAACTCCTAAGTAGGATCGATGGACATTTGAAGAAAAATTTCGAAAATCGCGTCATGAGTACAACCTCAATAGCTGATTTCCCTTAAGGGAAATCTGCTAAAAGTCAGTATAAGCATTGTTTATTATTTGACAATTCTACCCTAAGGCAAATCAGCTATTGTGGTTGTACTGATGATTTCAAGATTCCATTGATTCCACAGAGGCATGCAGAAAATGTACGAAAAGCCTGTGTGTGTGTGTGCACGTGATTTTCCGGCTTAATTTTTGTTTGGTTGTAACTAAACTCGTTTACGTGTTTTACGTAAAATAAAATAAAAAACAAATTCCATAACAGCAAAAATTCAAGCCATGGCGAGAGCGGAGGGAAAGCGATATTACAAAATATTTCCGTTATTACCTATCGTAAAATGCTATTTAACCAATGTTATCTAATTATTGTTCAATGCATTCTTATTCTAACCTATACTGACTGATATATATTTCAGTTTTCAGCCATTAGTAATTCCAGACCTACTCATCTCACTTTGGAAAGAAGCCAATTTATCATGCAATATCTTATTTTAGACCTAAATACGACGTATTGTTTTCATCAGATAAGGAGGAATATATTTTACAGACTAACTCGAATATATTTGTATTTGGTCTTTGTAAAGACCCACTTCTACTAACATGACGTATGTATATTATCATACTTAAGGTCACTGTATCAATAAACCTGGTTATAACTTCCTGTATAACTCGTGTCCTGGTTACATTTCGAATACTGTTTACATTGGCTGTTTCATTGTGGTGGAAGTAGGAAATATACTGATGGATGACCCCATCAGCGTGGGAAATCTGCTTAGTTTACGCAGCGCTTGCGTGACGAACTTTCTATAATAGATTTGGGCAAGCACTCATAATATAAATGTGAATGGAGCCTGTGATGGTATACAACTATCATGGTGGGAATCACCGCCCCCTTGCTTACTCTCTCTTGGTTATACTGAACTCGGCATCGCATCACTGTTTCTATTGTTGCCCAGAATACATGCCAGCCTTTTTGCATGAGCACAAAAAAACACATTCAAGAACAATTAATAGCTTCTGATTAAGATTAACAAGGTCTTGCGGCATTGACTATTATGGACTGGGTTTTCGAGTACATTTAATTAACTGTTAAATTGGAAAATAAAATAATAATATAACAGAAATGCCCAATAGAAAGAAACTCACCTACTACAGTTGAGGGTACACCTATTGGGACGCAAAGATAGTTTCGAATAGGTTGTACAAGGTTCTCTTTTAAATGTGCTTGCTCTAGTCGTAGGAACTTCCCAATATCTTTCTCGTCTACTTTTATAGATTTAAATTTCGAAATAACAGTATAAAAAAACGGATTTGTTTCAACTCTGAAAATAAATAAGTGAATCTCATAAAAACTTTTTCAATCATTAATTACGGGTATATTGAAATTAACATTGAGGTGGTCAGTTAAAAAAAAAAAAAATAATAACTCTATTAATTTATTATTTTCTAATATCTGTACATTAAATGAGAAAAACTGTTTGGTATTGCCCAGTTACAGATTATAATTTGTTCATTCGTCCATAATATCACAGATTTCCAAACAAAAAGGATGAAGAATTTGGAGTTTCTTATCCAGAAGATTTACTGTTTATAAATCAGGCTTTAAAGAGAAAAGGAAAATAAAAAGCGCCCGGTATTTATTTATTTAAAAAAGAAATCACCTCATGCTGAATTATGTTGTAAAAAAAAAAGGTCTGATTTCAGAATGAAATATCACTGGCGCCCGACCAAAAGCTGGAGTGTGTAGATGCCACCTTTCATTTTTAATATACTTTTATACAGATACGAATTGTAGAATTGCAAACAACAATATGTTCAAAGTTAAAGAAGTTATGAGGGTTTTCGAATTCTAGGAACCTTGGACTATTTGATTTGTTTGGTAGTGCACTACATGCTTTTTTGGTCTGTTGTTTATTTTTTTTATTAAAATTCAGGAATGCTTCCATTCCTGAAGAGGGTGTTGGTAGGTAATCGAATATCAACAACTGCTTTGGATGACATGCATTCAAAATGATTTTAAAATATATTATTTTGAATGGACCTCATTTTCGTATTCTGCTCGATAGGATCGATGGACATTTGAAGAAATGTTGTAAAATCTCATCATGAGTACAAACTCAATAGCTGATTTCCCTTAAGGAAAATCTGCTAAAATCGAATGCCCATGATTCTGAGGTAGTCAGGAACAGTTGCAACACAAAGAATAGGGACAGAGACAGCTCCTCAAGAGTGGACATGCCTATATCTTGCTTTGGTTGTCTGATAATGTTCCTGAAGTTCTGGGATGCCACAGTCCCTGGGCTCATAAGAATGCTCTGGAAGGACTAACTGCTACGTCTAGAAAGGCCGCATAAATCTTAACTCGTTTAAAGGAGTTCTTTTCTAGCTATTTTTTGCCCAAATATTTAACGGTATCTGCTTACTGTGTACGCAGGGTCAGTAAATAAATAAAATTCTTCAAATTAAAATTTCCTTATTTTATGTTCCCTATATGTTTCATGTCCGAATTTTCAAGTCATCAGGAGTTCAAATCTTCGCACTAAATAAATAATATTGTTTAGGCCCTTCACGCATTGGTCGGTTACTTACTAAATTTTCAGCAGTGGTTATTACATAAGCTATTCCTTTAACTCCAATATTAACCACGATATTTGCAACTTCCAGTTACTAGCCTTCTGCATATTCCTACTCATGCGACTTTCAATTTGAGCGCCTCAACTACTAACAATCTCTTGAAGAGTTTGCATGAGAATGCAAGGTCTTGAACTCTCATTTAGAGAAACGCGGATCTCTGCGCAAGGAATAACGGAGAGCCCTCCTGGTTTGGCAGAATTGAGGCCGGAAAAGAAGTTATAAGGGACCAGCAATGGCGGTACAGGGAGTAGTAATGTCAAACTCGTGGTCTCGTACCGTGGGCCTGATTTCATATGTGGTATTGAGAAGGACAGATTGCGCTGGTTATGGACACAGAGAGGAGAAGAAAACACCAGCTGGAGATAAGACGAGGGTTAGGCTCAGTCAGTGGTGGCTTGTTGAGCTGAGGATAGACTTGCGGAAGCGAGGTCCGAAATTGGAGGATCCTTTCTACAGACCTACAAGACCTAGTCCTGCAAGATCTACTTCGCCAAGGGTCTTCTACGTAAAATGATGCTGTTTGGGTGTGCCTTTATATATAAGAACAATTAGCACTAAAATAAATATGACTCACAGAAATTCTCTATTTTTTTCCATAAAAACACCTGGTGTCACCTGCCCATATATGTGATATTTTCCGTCTTCAACTTTATAAAAATTTACTATTCCTGCTTCAGTCTTGGTTTGTAAAGTTCTCTGAAAGAGGTGCATAGTTTCTGCTATAGCAATCATTAAAAAATAAATTAAGGAAAAACACAAAAATTTCAAGGCCTTACAGACAATGTTAGATTATTTTAGGTAATTAGTTACCTCAATTCTGTTAATTTTTACAAGTTAACTTTACTTCAAGCAGATTATTTCGAATTTAGTTATTTATTATTATTTCGAGTTCGCTAGCGAGTTTATACACCTGTCAACGATTCAGGAAAACTAACTATTATGACTCTCCCAGATCCCAACCATAGGCAGGCTACCACTAACCCCCCCCCCCTCCCAGGTATAATGAGGCTCGCCAATCTAGTGGATAAAATTTGTTCCAGGTCCTCCTTGCTACAATCCAACGGGAATTGTGCGTCGAATTTATGACTCTGTGAGAGAATTAGAATGGACTTAAATTTCGTCTTATCAGGGTGGATGGACATACAATTTTTTTTTGGAAATCGCATCAACTACTCAATAGTTGAGTGCGCATGGGAAATGTGATTAAGCATTATTGGTCTAATTCCCATGAGGGAGCAGTCCCTTTGTTTTGGTTGGGTCAGGTTTTCTAGTTTGAGCCATTCTCTGCCGTGTCCGGTCATTACGGAGCGAACGTTCTCCATTAAAGTAGTAACTCCAATGGGGACCGGAGGAACGGATATAAATCCACCCTGGACTCCCAGTAACAGCACAACTAAGTAGCAATTCTTAGAAATGAAATTGCAGTAGAAACTGAAGGCCTAGAAGTTTCTACCAGTTTCATAGGATACTAAGCGTACGCACATTCAAAATATACAGACTAACAATTTAAGATTTACCAGGGCACGTGAGATGAAGTGTTCCAAGATCATTTCTCCTCCAGATTGGAATTTTCTAAAATCCTTCGTCCACGTCCTAAAGGCTGTATTTTCTGAAAGCTCTTGCAATGGCCTCTTCCTAACGGACCGACCAAGCCAACCCACCAGACACTTTGCGAATAATAT
Organism: Riptortus pedestris; assembly: GCA_019009955.1. Taxonomy (NCBI): domain Eukaryota; kingdom Metazoa; phylum Arthropoda; class Insecta; order Hemiptera; family Alydidae; genus Riptortus; species Riptortus pedestris. The sequence continues at coordinate 67,198,125 of CM032229.1, forward strand.
CTCAACCTGAAATAGAATAATAATAAAAGGAACTCTCTTAAAATAATGTTGATCTAATTATATTTGTTCAGTTAACTACTAATTAGCCAATTCTGTTCAAATTATTAGTATTGATTTAAATGTATCACGTTTTATTGTATTTTAATTTAGGGGATTTTGGGGCTGAGCCAAAGGTAACATTTCAACCCAATGCTCATACATCCTCTCTGTCTCTCTCTCTCTCACACACACACACACACACATCGCACGCGCGCGCGCACCCATGTGCACACACACACATATTTATTGGATCTTCCAAGCTGTGGCGATTTTACTCAATTTAAAAAAAAATAATTTAAACAAAAAAAAAGAATTAATTTAAACAAAAAAAAGAATTAATTTAAACAAAAATAAAATCTAACACAGAAGTAGAAATTATTCACAAAATCAGACATGGAACAAAAAAAAAATCTGCTGAATGTTTTTTTTTTAAAAAACGTTTTCTTTTTTGGAGAGTCCTAATTTAAAGTGGTACTGTGTGGTGTGGAACGAGCTTGGATCTGAAGAAATAGAATAAGTAGAAGTTTCCGCAACACATTGTTGGTTACATTCTTTGTCTGTTCTGTGAATAATGAGAAGGAAAAATAATCTTTCTTTGCCTGGCTGGTGAACGTACAATGGAATACCGAATGCCGTTGCACAATTGGTGTCAGACATCTTCAGTGGATAGAATCTAGGGAAGAGGACAATAGACCGACCGACAACCGGATAAGCCCTAAGTACTAAACTTAGAGCCTAATAAATCATTATTTCGTTATAGCTCCAAACACTTCTTTCACTTTTCTGACCTACGAACTACCGGGGAGCTTACTGTGAGTAAGGTCAATTCATGGTTTTGGATAGATAAAGGCAGCTGCTGGCACTGTGAAAAAGACAGAATGAGTCATAGGCGTTCCGCCCCTTTGACTTGTCTCGGTTAGGCAATGAAGAACTCAGAGCGGAGAGGTAGGAGGAAGACATATCATCAAAAACTGGTGCTGATTAATAAATGTGCCATTTACAATTACATTCTTAAATAAAAGGTTTTTGATTCTGTAGAATTCAAATACAGCTAGACAGTCTCCATTCCCAGATATCACCGGGATGCTGGCTACATGATCTGGTACTCTAACTGAAACAAATTAAAAATTAATTTGATTAAATAGATTTCTTTTGTAATTAAAATTACTTTAATTTATGTGATTTATTTTTCAGGTAAAATTTAATCCACTGAGGATTTTCCTCGGATTGTTGAGAATACTATAGTGGTTTTGTCTAGAATGATCGTCCATAAATGTTATAATTCAGTTAGATGTGGATTAGGCATGGTGTGTATCTGGATCATCTCTTCAATAATTTAAAGTATGTATTCATTGACTTCCGGTAAGTCCATTACAAGCACACACTACAAGATTACAACGATGGCCTTGGAAGTAGAATCCTTCACCCGCCCTTTCTACCCCCCCCCCACTAAGTGAAGTTCAAATTTGTCTGTTTACACGTTTGTAGTTAAACTGGGACTCAGGTTCTCCAAGTATGCCTTCATCCATTTGGTTAACTTTGGAATATACATAGTTTATTTGATTTAAATGTGTTTGGCAGAGTTACCTGGAAGTAGATGTATGGAGCGCAGCAGGAACTAAGAATCGCAGGAAAAATATTCCGACTGTGACAGACATAGTGGGTAGCAGGAAGTGCATTGCGAGACTCCAGGATGGAGACGTGGAAGAATTTTGGTCTGAGTGGAATGACAGACTAGATGTAGCCAGTAATACAAAAGAAGGCATTTATAGCTGGGTATGGAAATTATAAATAAAACCAATACCGAGTGCAATATATTGTAACATGGCGGTGTAATTTTATAAAAACTCGTTCAGATATAATTCCTACTTAACATTAATAATGTTCTAACACTCTCCTTCATGCCATTCTAGATTGTAGTTGTTATTTTTAATAACATACCAAAAAAAATATAGAAAAACAATTCTAGAGCTTTAAATATCTAACGATAGTTTTATAACACTTTTGGATCCAATTCATAATAATGAAAATATTAGGATTTTATCATTATCAAACTTATTCTTTATTTTTGCTAAAAATATTAAATAACGAGTTAGGTAACGATCATTACATTAAAATTCAGCTAACTATCCATGGTAAACCTAGAGTGGCGAGTTCGATTTCCGCCTGGGCAAAGGACTGAATTCATTAAATAACATCCTTTGCCCCACCCTGGCTAGAAAAGGGTGGTAACCTGAAGATATCCCCTCCCAATTAGCCTTAGATGCAAAACGTAGACGTTCATAAATAATCCAATTTAACTATTCACAACTGTTCTTTGTATTCTTTGCTTAAAACTAACCTTAGACTTTATAAAATTTATTTTGTTTTATTTAATTTTTCTTGCACTTCTCCTTTTTGGCTCTTACCATACCAGGGGCGTAACCTAGAAGGTATAACATAGGACCCTTGTCACGGGAGGCGCTAAGTTATTATAATTAAAACTAATCCTAAAGTAGCCTAACATGAACAATAAACAAAAATTTAACCTAAACTGTCCTAGTACTGGGGCTAGCCCCTAGTTGTGAAATGTGCCTGGTCAAACATTTACAACATAACATGTGGGGGAGGGGAGGGGTTAGCGAGTCAAATGAAATTTATAAGGGTCTCGCCAATGTCAAAGCCCTCTGCCAATTCACCGGTTGCTAGAGAGGAATGCGGGATGAGTAGACGGGATTATCTAGGTGGATTAGTTAATCAAAGAATTTAATGTGCATTTTGGCGATGGTGTAGGATATGGGTTTGAGGGATAGGGATGAATGGGTGGCTCTTTGGAGAGGTGTGCATTACAATTTTCCTAACGTTGCCGTTTTGGTAGGACTGTAGGGATTGGAGGGAGGCTTTGGTCAGATAACGGGGGAGAGGAGAACCGTACAGGATGGAAGGTTGGATCCCACTTTTAAGGTTGAGCAATTTGGGACGGAGGCTGACATTTGAGGAGAAAAGGAGATGGTTGAGGGAAAGGAACCGCCGTAGTGTCTGGACTCTTTTACGGATTTTAGTGGAGTAGGTGAGATGTGTGTCCAGAAGGAGCCTAGGTAATAGAAGAATAGAAGGAGCGGGCAGGGGAAATGGAGTGAAGGATTTGGAGAGGTTGATTTCTTGGCGAAGGATAAAATAAGGGCATCGGTTAAGAGGATTAACCTGGATATTTAGAGTATGGCGATAGTGGGAGACGGATTAGCAGGCAGTTTTGGCTAGGAAATGGGCGCGGGAGCGACTCTTCGAAGTGATGATTATCATTACATCGACCACGTATGCTGCAATTTCAGTCCTTGGGTACCGTCGACCAAGTGATGTGAAGAGGGTGGGAGACAGTACGGATCCTTGAAGGACTCAAACTTTCAACAAGCCGCATGAATGCTGGGTTATAGTAACCTCCAAAGTCTCATTGTGTACACACACACACACACACACACACACACACACACACACACACACACACAAACACACACACACACACACACACATGCATATATATATTTATAAATTTGGGTCAACCTCGTTCGTCATCACTAGATAGATACAATGGATATTCGAAAATTGTTTTGATAATGGTGGCATAAGTACAATCGAAATAGGTTATTCCGCTTAAAGGAAACATGGAAGGAGTTTACTCTTTAATTGTTTGAACCTGGTACTGATTAGACTTAGTTTTATACATACCTCCTCTACCAATTCCCTTGGGAAATTTACTTGTTTTAATTTTTTTATTAATTACACTACCATAAGCTGTAATAGTTTCTAAATGCTTTGCAGTATGTGCAGCTATTACTTCTTGTTTACCTATAAAATACAAATATATTGTAAGGAAAATTTAATTGGATATAATACAAAAAATATTCTATTCATGTAAATAACATGAATTTCTACCTTTCTAACTGCGCCCTCTCTCAGAGCGCTTAATGTAGAGTTACCATTTCACAAAATTGGTTGGTTCCACCAGCGTACATAACTATTGTCATACCTATAGGTGGATGCCTTTATTATTAGCTGATCGTTGAGGTCACGTGACTTTGGGCACGATGTCACCACACATTACTACAAAAAAGACTCCACCAGATGGACAGTCGGAGTACGATAATAAAAACATGAAACGACGAAGATGGCATCTACCAATATGTATGACAATAGTAGGGTTACCATTGTAGAGGAGTGACCTTACACTTACATGATTTAAAGCCAGGGGTATGTATTTCTTACTGAACGACTCAGCTTAGAAGGTAAAGACAGATAAATTAGATGAATAAAGAATTATCTTCTAGAGTTACCTATTTCATACACTACATTTCCTTTAATTGGCTTGTTTTCTTCAACGTTGTCTATCCTTCTTATCACCTCGTCTTGAACAAGAAAGAACTCCACCGCTGAAATTGATATTATACCATAAAAAAATATTTTCCAAAAGCTATCGAAATGGTGACACCTATTATTAAATTTATTTAAGAAATTTTGATTAATCTAACAATATTTTTAAGAATATTAAATCTTTATTTAGAAAATACTTGTGATAGAAATGTATTGCATGATCTCTTGAATCTCGTGTTTTACAAGCTTTAGGAAAGAATACAGATTAAAAGTTATTTGGGTAGGATAATTATTGTACAACTAAGCCTGCTATAATTTATTTTAATGCTAATGGAGCGACATAGTGAACGTAATAAAACTTTTAAACTTGCATAATACACCTAATTGAAGAATATAAAAGAATTCCAAAAGCCCGCAATTGATACGACTTTTGTGGGATATCACTTTATACTGCTACACATCAAATAATTAGGTAATTAACTATGCATTTACTGATTTTTCAAGATTTAATTGAAACGAATAAAAAATTGTGGGTGATAAAAAAAAACCCACAACCAACCCATCATCAAAAACTAACTAACCCATAAATAATATATATGAAGTAATGATATGACAGTGACCCAAGAATAGTACAGTATATATCACAAGGAGGCCAAGAGTAATTTTTTTTAAAAGCACTATACTTTCACTCCAATTACTGAGAATACGTTCTACATGTTTCGAGTTTTCTGGCACGCCTCTTCAGGAACTTGATCTTAATCTGATGAAGTCCAGAAGGATGTTTACCTCGGACATTTGGCTGGCCCTGTTTTTAGAATAAGATCATGTTCCTGAAGATGCATTAAAGAAAACGTGATACTTGTAGAACTTATCTCAGTAAAGTATATAGTGTTTTAAAAAAAATTGGCCCTTTTAGTCCTAGTGATAAAATATAAGAGGTGATGAAAATACAGTTCATGTAAAAACAAAAAGTACAGAATTGCTAGATGGAATGCTTCTTATTGACTATTTACTGTCTTCTGTAGATGCTCATTTATTATGGGCATAATTCATTTTATGTCAATAATTATGCATGTTATGATATTACGGCGATGTTCCATATTATGGACTTAAACGGCAGCGAATGCAAATTGAGGAATGTATATATTTTAATAAGACTTTTGACTACTATCATGAATCCGATATAGTAAAATTGCCAGATACGTATAATCTCTATATGTCTCGTATTATCTACTTGTAACAATTGATTACTTCTTGACTATTAGTCGAAAAATAAAAATATATTCAACACGAGGAGCTCTAAAAACCGATACAAACTTTAATATGGTTAACATTATTTTTAAAATTCCCCCATTGTAGGTGGAGGTTATTATAGTTTGATTGAATGGAGATAACATTTAATTTCACATTCGCTTTGGGGTTGAGGAAATTCATTTTATATCAAAAGTTTGGCTATTTATGTCCATTAGATCTTCTTTATAAAAAACTATAGAGAAGCGATCGATCCAAAGTACCATTGACATGTTGTCATACCTTTCGGTGGAGACCGTCGTCACTGGCTGATCGTCGAGTACAGCTGGCAAGCACTTTCGATCCAATGGCACCATCTTCAAGCCCGTCAAGCCAGTACAACTTTTCGACGGGCTTGAAGATGGTGCCATTGCATCGAAAGCGCTTGCCAGCTGTACTCGACGATCAGCCAGTAACGACGGTCTCCACCGAAAGGAATGACTACAGTATTATTTATATTGGCGGTTCTAACCCTTTATTTGAATTACCATTGACATGTTTAGCTCAATTTCACCATTACTGCGATGGCTATCATTTTATGACAGATTTTTTTCACCCTTAACAGTATGTCAATGCTTTTACTAAGTCAATTGATGGGCGGTATGGGGGGGGCAGACTGGATGTGGGGGGGAGAACATAAATAAGAGCCTTATTTGGAGATGCCAGAAGACAATTAACGACGAGACTTCTAAAGTCATGTTGTAATTACTTCAATAGCTGAATTCCTCAAGGGAAATCCGCTAAAAGGCCCACTGCCAAAAATGAGTGCCATTAGTTGCTAAATTTAGTCCTTTAAATGTCAACAGGTAATATTTGTTCACATGGAATTTTATAATCAAAAATAATTCATTAAGAGCAAATGTTATATGTTCAATAGTACCATCTGCAAGAATATATCTCTTAATCAGGAGCAGTGCTTTCGAAAATTGTTCGATGATTTCTTGTTCGGATGGATCCCAACCAAGTGTCACCAGTCTACAGAATTTGAATAAGTTCTTCAAGAAAGGCCTGCATTCAGAATTTGGGACATTTCGCCAAGTAACACCCACGTCGGAATATATATTCATTCTTCAATTAACATTACACTTCGATAATAACTTAGAACTCCAGTGACCTCAATAAAACCAGAGTAGCACCTGTAATTACTTTTTATTAACCTGTATTTTAATCTATTTTAAATTCGTATACTAATCTATGGTAATATGTTATTACTTAATGTCTACTTTATGGTACAAAGGTTAATCAGGTTATCACTCTTACCTAGCCAGTATGGGACAAGGACTTTATTTGCAGAGAACTCGTCCCTAAATAAATTCCAGACGAGGAAATGTCTGTAGGTTTATCATGTGTATACACACATTATGCCTCGATCCATGGAGTTAGAAAACACGAAACCCCAAATTTCTTAGATTGAATAATGGAATGTTGGTGTCACAACTCAATGCAATCATTTTTAAAAAAAATTATTTAGAACAAGTCAAAATCCAATCAGAGAGAAAATGAATGTGAAAGGTGTGAAAAAGTAACAATAGACACTAAGGCCAAAAATTGTTGATACCATGTCAATTCGTGATGGAACGTGACACGGAAAAGTATCGTGAAATTTTGAAAAAAACAAAAAAAACAATGTACAGACAGAAGTAACAATTATATATATATATATATATATATATATATATATATATATATATAGAGAGAGAGAGAGAGACAGAGAGAGAGAGAGAGACAGAGAGGAAGAGAGAGATAGTGGAATAGTATTCACTATATTAAACGATGGCTGTGAATGAGTGTATTCGTATGGTTGGATGTTATTAACTGCATACGTTTCTCTCTACCGTTAAGTACAATTATCTTTATTCCCGCCGCTGAATAGAGCCAAGGAGAGTCAATTGAGGACAAAAACTATTAATATTTTCCGGGTATGTAATCCGGATCCACAACACAATTTTAATCTTGATTACAGGATGCTACAGAAAGGTATAAATTGTGGAAGTTATTAATGTCATATTCAGTACAAAATTGGCGTGATGCCGTTCATGGGTCATGCAGTGACGTGGTTTTTGCTGTTCCTTATGCCTGCATTACAGCTTTCAAAGGTACAACTAGAACTTGTGTTTATTAGTTAGGGACTCCTTAATTTTCATAATTAATTACTATTGACGTTATTCTTGATGCACTTATTTTCTAATTTGTGCTTTCTTAGGAGAAATCTTTTATTTTTTTATTGTGCGTAAGAAAACTTTTTTACATATATGACATTAAAAATTCAATAAAGAAAATATTTGGTATTTACGCTGCAAATAAAGTGGTTCATGATATAACAGGTCATTGTGCGTATGAAATAAAAAGAAGTGGGGGTTTACTGAAGGCTGAAAACTAATAAATACAAAAATAATAAACAAGATATATATAATTTGAAACGGCATTATTTAGTCATCTTCTGGGTAGGATAGATGGACATTTGAGGAAATTTTTCGAAAATCGTGTCATGAGTACAACCTCAACAGCAAGAGGAACTCCCCTTGAACTCATTTTTGTACCGTTTAAAGTTCAAAAAGAATCACGAAGCAATCTTCAAACGAATGAAGTAGTCTGTAGTAGAGAACAAAACAAAACATTGCAGGTTTTTTTTTTTTTTTTTTTTTTTTTTTTTTTGTGAGACCCAGCAGAATTGTTTGGTTGGAGATAAGGTAGTGTGACCTACCGGGGGTGAGAATGGTAGTTCCCCTTCTGCTGAACTTATGTTCCATTATAAGGGAGGTGGTAATGTTGTAGGGGTGTAATGGAACTAGATAAGGGTAGGTGACCCGGTAGCTGGTGATACCGGGTGGGTTGTAAAACATTGCAGGCTGGCCAGAAACGATGGGTCGGTCCTTCACAAATATCAGTACTGCCGGGAGTTTAATATATCAAAAGGGAATTTATATTATACCGGCAATGGAAACTAGCAATAAGGTTGCCAATATACAGGAATCTCCTTAGACTTCATTGGGAGAAAGAACCATACTGAAAAACAATTCGAAAAGAATGTTAAATCCAACACATATATATGACATGTCAGCGCAGCCTGGTTTTAGTACCATTGTCTGCCCAGAGTGCGGGACCTGTGATGCGCAGTAGGCTCTCGCAGTGGTGGCAGGCGAAAGCATTACATTGCTCGGCTCGCGACATGACGTCGCCTTGTTGTGTTTTATTCTTGACGCTAACAATTCTGACCATCTCTTATAACTCAAAATATGGATAAATATTGTATTTTGATTAAATTATGACTAGCATGTTTATTAGGTATTAGTTTGTTTTTATTAATTTATGATTTTTTCAAAAGAAAGGTATTTCAAATAATGTTTTGATACTTTTGTCTAATAAGCTTTCGCGGGCCGCACTAAATGGCATGGCGGGCCGCATGCGGCCCGCGGGCCGCGAGTTGGACATCGCTGGTCTATATTATAGGGGGTATATTATAGGTATAATATATGAGTTCATCCATATAAATAAAATTCTAGCTTTTGTCTTATTTTCTATTTAAATTTAGAGGAGATACATTGTTATCACATGTCAGACCTTTCTAAGAACAATGGCATCGAAACTGATCTGTCTATCCTGTCGCCCCTTTGACCAACTCAATCAAAAAAATGACTTGTAAGATCTCTCTGGATTTTTATACAGGGTGTTTGGTAAGCAGACAGACAAACTTCTATAAGTGTTGCTACTCACCAAAAGGAACAAAATAGTCCATATGATATATCATATGTTCGTCTATCTACTTACCAAGCTCCCTGTATATATGTGTGCCATTATCTTCATAATATCGATTTTCTCGAAATAGCTTAAAGAAAAAAATTATGTTTAGAATTATTTATTTTTTATTTGTTTTGTTTGTTTGGTGTCACGCAAGTTTAGCGATTTATTAATTAATTATACGTTGCTGAAACGTTAATTAGAATTATGAATTTCGACTTCCGTCTTCCGATCGCTTCGTAGATTTTATTAGTATTCCATAGAAGGGTATGGTTAGAATTGTGAAAATTTATGTATGTCTGTCAGGGATAAGAATTTTGTTATCGTGGGTAATTTTATACTTTACCACCACCTACAGCGGGGGGGGGGTTATATTGTTGTAAAATATTGTTTAGAATTTTACAGTCGTAAAACGTTTAATTAAATGTATAATTTTAAAACTTGACTGATTCCGGTCATTAACTAAATGTATTTGTGTTCCCTGAAAATACGTCAATATAAGTGTGCAGTGCACATCTACTGCATTGCTCTTGCCCAAATGCCGTAATCCATTGGCACTCTTCTTACACCAGACTCCTTTGAAAAGCAGGGTTATTGGCTGTACTTGGACCATGTCTGGCTCAACCTCGGCGAGCTGAGCAACCGGCCACTTCAGCTCCAGTCTGTCGTACTCATCAATTGTTCCCATGAAGGATGTCCGTCAAAGATCTTGCTGCAGGAAAGTCTTGGACATCCATAATTGCTACTATTTATATTTCCATATGGTTACTCCGGGAACCATTTCTATTTCAACCCACCAATGACATGTAACACACCTAGTATATTATATAATGGTTTCTAAAATAAGTATTATGGCTGATGAATTAACCTGAAAGATTTCATTTTGATTCTAGGGAGAAGAGGATACTAATTCTGTTGAACAACTCTGCGAGAAAGAGACTAATGTCCCTCAAAGTATGAAAATAAATTCATTTAATTTAATATACGTAATTTATATTGATTAGAACAATTTTAATTGTGGCAACACAGAGTACTGTTAGCTCTAAAAAAGATTAATTAAAATTGGATCATTAAGGAAAAGGGAATGTAATAAACAGGATTGTTTTAATACCTGTAGAAAGGATATGCAAGTCTTCTCTGCCCAGACGAATGGATACACGAACCTTCAGCGTTTCCATGTCTTCCGAATACTCTGGAGACTTCTCTACTTTAACAGGAGCCTTTTTTCTTTGTCATATTCTTCTAGAATTAGCAACCCCTTTCTTATTGTGTTCCTCGATACTCGGCTTATATTGGTGGCCGACAGCATCAAAGGGATAAAATTAATATTTTTTAACTTTTTTTAATAAAAAATAATTCATTTACCAAACAATATTTCTAGCCTTTTGTAGGGGAATTATGGATTAATAAGACTTCATATTCCCAAAATGATACCAGTCAATTTTTCCTGAAATCAGTTAGCATCTGCAGATTTTATGGACTGGATTGGTAAGCTTCAATTTGCTGTGCAACCTAACTAGTTAATTCAATAAGCCTATGTTTTAGACATTCGAACACAATTACCGCCCATTAAAAACCTGCCTTAAATTCCGCAAGCAATATTTACGCTGTAATAACTTTGTTGTTGATTTCAGATGACATTGAAAATTACAAGGAAATGAGACTCCCCCAAACGAGGGAAGGAAAGGTAAAAATTAACTATAGCCTTTATGGACGTTTGTTCAAATAATAGTAATGTCGCACTACTGTAACAGATCCTCATCTAACACTAAATTGACTGGTATACTTCTTTCAGTGTTATGGAGCATGTATCATGAAAACAGTGGAAATGGTATGTAAAATCGCATTAACATTCTGAGCATGGGAAGGAGATAAATTAAATTCTTATGTATTACCTATAATACATAAATTTGGTCACAGAATATATAAATGCACATCTTTTAATAAGAGTGCCATAGAACTACAACGATTATACTCAAGATAGGATTTTTGAAAACTTTCTCCAAATTTCCACCGATCCTAGTAAATACAATACGTAATAAGATATACCATATACATATACATATATATATATATATATATATATACGTACATATAACAGAAATATACTTGTATTTACTGAACAAACACGTTGGAACAGACGATAACACAACAGACAACGACTATCACAGAACGTTGAGAAATAACGTTCGCAATGAACGTAACTCTGAAAATGACTTACCACTTACAACTCGAGAACTACAGAAAATAATTAACTCATTAAATAATAAGAAGACCCCTGGAATGGACGGTATTTCTGCTGAAATTATCAAAAAGTTTTTTCTTATTTTAACTAAATTTACTCAAAATATTTACAAAAGATATTTTGATTCAGCCTATTTCCTATAACTATAGAAAATTAATATTTTTCCAAAACCAGGAAAAGGGACCTTAATGAAAAGGACGACCTTTATTCTATACGGCTGATAAGTTAAGGAACAACAAGAGGAAAAATCCTCGAAAAAACAACATATTGTTCTCATATTACTAGACTTCAAAGGTATGTACATTTGATGAGTGGTGGCCATCTATCTTCAACTCTCTCCTAATAAAATCCAAAATGTTTTTACAAACTTTTCATATTTCACTGATCGTACATATTCATAATCCCCCCTCCCCCAGTCCGATTTCAGGCGTTAACGATCTTATGATTTACATTATACGATGTATATAGAGTTTGGTTACGATCAAACAAAATTTCCGACCGCTGGATATGGATATATATATATATATATATATATATATATATATATATATATATAAAATATATATATATTTACTAGCTCTATATATATATATATATATATACCATATATATATATATATATATATATATATATATATATATATATATATACACACATATAGGATCGATGGAAATTTGAAGAAAGTTTTCAAAATCGAGTGATGAGTATAAAAAAGCTGATTTCCCTTAAGGAAAATCTGCTAAAACCACCAGTGTAATATGAATGTAATCATTACGGTCACTGTATTCTTTGAGACAAATAATTTTCTACATTATTCCTTATTTGTACCCGTTTATTTTTCAGCATTTTTAAATTTTAGAATTGCCAAACACTTGCCTAATCTTTTGACTAAAATGAGCTGGTGGTATTATTTCTTTTCCTTACTTTTCTTTCTACAAAATGATTTATTTTATGATAGATCAATTCACGTGGGAAAATCGATGAAAGGAATATAAAAGAATATGCTGGAACTACCATTAAAAACTATGATCAGCTAGACAATGTTGAACATATTGTTCGAAGATGCGTGAAAAAAGGTAAACTGTGTTTATTAAGAAGGATTTGTGTGTATGTGTGTGTTTTATTTATATTCGTCAAAAAAAAATAACCACAAATTTGTCTATTTACCGGAGTTAGCTACTTCCTTTGTTACGATATCGTGACGTTGAATTCATATTCAATATTTTGAAAAGAGAAAACTATTTGTTTTTTTTTTTTCATTTTTCACACCTCCTTTCATGAACTTATACCTACTTATAGAATTATATCTATCTAGACCGGCGGTTTCCAACCTGGGAGGCGCCAAAAAATTTAAATAAAAACATATACCATAATATGCACAAATAAATGTAACTTAATATCGTAATATAAATAAATAGGCGGGAGTCGTAATAATACGATCTATCTCGACTGTAGCTTAAAGGCGGGAGTCGTAGTAATACGATCTATCTCGACTGTAGCTTAAAGGCGGGAGTCGTAGTAATACGATCTATCTCGACTGTAGCTTAAAGGCGGGAGTCGTAATACGATTGCGCAATCATGCTCAATCCATGCGCCATTTTACATTTTTATTCAGTACGTTTCAAGATCCCCCGCTTTTAATGTGTTAACTGTCATTAAGTGTCAACTAGAAAGAATATTTTTGTTATTTATTATCTTGACGTGATTTCTTTGTGAAATTAATTGTAAGTATATCTTAATGAAATCGAAATTGTATTTTTCATTAGTAATTTATATCAATTAACTTTTTTTTAGACCAATGGATAAATTTTTAATTAGTAACAAGAGAAAAGCCAACAGTAGTGAGGATACTGATGTTGAAGTAAGTGCAACTATAAACAAAAAAGATCAAAGAGATAGAGCTTCCAAGAAAAGACAATATAATTCCTTCGTATTTATCATTAGGTTTCACTAGTGTTATTAGAGGTGACTTAGAAACACCAATGTGTTTGTTGTGTTCGAAAGTTTTAGCTTCAGATAGTATGAGACCAGTCAAAATAAAACGGCACCAGGAAACTCTACATTTTGAATATGTAGATAAGCCCATAGAATTTTTTCAAAGAAAATTGGACGAGCTTAATAATCAGAGGCAAACGTTCAAAAAACTACTTTCTGTTCCACCAAATATATTATTGGCTTCGTACCAAGTTTCTTACCGAATTGCAAAATGTAAGAAACCACATACAATAGGAGAAAATTAAATTTTACCAGCCGCTATTGATATAGTTCGAATAATGTTTGGCGAATCATATGCAAAGCAGTTGGAAAAAATTCCACTTGCTGATAACACAGTCGGAAGAAGAATTAATGACATATCTGTAGATCTTTGCCATCAATTAGTTTCTCAACTGCCTACTACAAAATTCGCAATTCAAGTTGATGAACCAACTGATATAACTAAAGATGCCCATTTAATCGTTTATGTTCGATATATTGCTGAAAATAATATATTAGAAGATATCTTATTTTGCAAACCAATTCCTGGAAGAGCCACATCCATTGAAATTTTTAATATAATTGACAGTTTTTTTAAAGAAAACGATCTCACGTGGAATAATTGTATTGGATTGTGCACTGACGGAGCTCACTCAATGTCCGGACACAAAGCAGGTCTCCAAGCATTAGTTAAGAAGAAAACACCAAATGTTATTTGGACACACTGCATGTTTCACAGAGCAGCTCTAGTGGCAAAAAATATAAGTGAGGAACTTAATGACATTTTTACAAAAGTTATAAAAATTATAAATTATATTAAGAACAGTCACTTGAGAGCTAGGCTGTTTGCAAAGCTGTGTGTAGATATGGAAGCTGATTATACTTCACTTCTATATTATTGTGAAGTTCGCTGGCTATCTCGAGCAAAAATGATAAAGAGAGTGTTTGAACTTAAAGAAGAAATAGCAACTTTTGTGGAACAATGAAATTTTTATTGTTAAAATTGCTTATATGGTGGAAAGTTTTGGAAAATTGAGCAGTTTGAATAAAACAATGCTGGGACCACAAATGCACCCACTTGTTCAAAAAGATAAAGTTAACGCATTGATTAAAAAGTTGAAATTATGGAAATCAAATTTAAAAAAGAATGAGTTGGATATGTTTTCAATTTAAAAGGGCCACAGCCAATTTTGAGGCAAGCAAAATCTTTTTATTGAACACTTGAATGGTTTAAAGCTGCATTTTTTAAATTATTTCAAAGATCTTGATTTCTCAAAGTTTTTGTGGGTTCAGAATCCATTTATATTTATAGACAATACAGATGACGAATTCGGTCTGACAACCATCGAAACAGAAAAATTGATAGAATTGTCATGCGATAGCACACTAATACAAAAGTTTCAAAACGAAACAATAATTCAATTTTGGATGAATCTTAGTGAAGAGTATAAAGTTTTGTATGACAAAGCAATGCTAGTGCTTCTACCGTTCGTTACTAGTTATTTGTGTGAAACAGGATTTTTGGCAATGGCAGCAATGAAAACCAAATATCGAAGCAGATTAGTAGTAGAAAAGGAGATACGAGTAGCACTGTCCACACTAGCACCAAGATTTGATAAACTTTGTGCCTATAAACAGCAACAATCCCCTCATTAACTTTTGATGTAGATGTTTAACATTCGCAGAAAAAATCAAAATCTTGTTTATTATACATGCGTACCTACTGTAAGTTAATTAAAGTTTCCTAGTTTTGTTGTAATCAAGTTTTTACTATTTAAAACGTGTTTACTATTCTATCATATATACATATATAATGTATATGTATATTATACATGTATATTAAAATAATAATAAAATGGGGAGGCGTACAAAAAAATGTTTTCTTTCGGGGAGGCGTAGTAGTGTAAAGGTTGGAAACCACTGATCTAGACAGACCATCTTCCGTAAGGGCGAACGTACTAAGACTGTTAAAAACTACGACGTTGGTGGCATCTCTGGTAATCAGCTAATCTTTAAATGCTTAAAATCAGTTTCCTGAGCAAAATAAAAATTTAGCATCTGTTATTTAGGACAGATAGTCCTATTTTTGACCTTCCATATTTTCAATATTGAGAATAACTTTTTATATCTAAACTTTTATGGAAAATGTTCTATATTCGTTTTTATAGGAACTTTTTGGAAAACTATTCTCATTCAAAAAGTCCAAATTACACATTACATCAAGATTAAAATAAAAGTATAAGATCAACTCTAACTTTATATATATATATATATATATATATATATATATATATATATATATATATATATCTATATATATATAAAATTGTAACCTCTGTCTGTACATTGATTTTTTTCGCGAAATTTCACGATAACTTTTCGTTTCACATGTCATAGACACCATAACTGCATTTTGTTTCTTTGGTGTCTGTTTGTTTGTTTGTTTGTTTATTTGTTTGTTTGTTTATTTGTTTGTTTGTTTGTTTGTTACCTTTTCACGCATAAACGGCTGAACCGAATTTTATGAAACTTGGTATGTATATTATTACTAACCCAACTTAGACTTTAGGCTATATTAATATCCTCTGAGACGAACAGGAGTGGGGGTTATAAGGGAAGCCAGAAATTAAAAATAGCGATATTTCGTTTCCTATTGGTTTTTCGGCAAATATGAACATAACAAAAGTTGTTTATTTTGTTATTTAGAGTAACTTTTGTTATATACACTTTTTTCGTATACTGAATTATAAACGAAATATACGCTAAAACCTATAGCGGAAGTGAACAATTTTATTTGGGACAAAAGACCCAACCGAAATAAATAAAACTCGGTATATGTATTAGTACTAACGCTTTCATTGTAACAAGCTATACCAACATTTCTAGGGACGGGCAGGAGTGGGGGTTATAAGGGAAGCCAGAAATTAAAAATAGTGATATTTCGTTTCCTATTGGGGTTTAGGCCAATATGAACATAACAAAAGTTGTTTATTTTGTTATTTAGAGAAACTTTTGTCATATACACTATCGTCGTATCCGAAGTATAAAGACGTTATACGCTAAAAATGATAGCGGTACTCAACAATTTTATTTGGCACAAAGGACTCAACCGAACTAAATAATACACTCGGTATGTGTATTAGCACTAACACCTTCCTTATAATAAGCCATACCAACATTTCGGGACGGGCAGGAGTGGGGGTTATAAGGGAGGTCTGAAATTAAAAATAGTGATATTTCCTTTCCTATTGGGGTTTCGGCAAATATGCAGATAACAAAAGTTGTTTAATTTGTTATTTAGAGAAATTTGCTCAACAATTCTTTGGAACTACCAGGTACCTCACCGGGAAAAATTAATTCAAATATATGTTAATATTTTGTGCTTAATAATTTAAATCTATGCATAATGCACAGAAAACGGGAAATATGACAATTTGGAGGACAGTAAAAACTTACATAAAAAATAAATTTTATTAGAAACAAATGCCAACGACGGGTATTAACCCTAATCACTGGGACGGGTAAATGTCAAAATATTGTGCAAAGTAAAGCCTTTCCAAAAAAAATACCATCACCATTCAGCCTCAAATCAATTCCCGGGCGAAGCCGGGTATCTGAGCTAGTATATATATATATATATATATGAGTTAACTTATATTTCCTCTTATTACAACCAGTTTTAAAATAAATTACTTAATGGAATTATGTTTCTATATTATGTTAAGCAGTATAAGGAAATACAGCATTACTTTAATTGACAATGTGTTTTTATATTTTAATAATGTTGTTAAATCATAGTAGTTTATTTTAGTTGCGATCATTTATAATAACAATAAAATATATATTTTAGCTAATCATCAAAGAGATGAATGCGATACAGCTTATCAGTTTATGGATTGTCTAATGAGAAGAAAAATGTCGAAAACCAGTGTTCAAGTTACTTTACAAATTCCTGAGCCTAACATCAACCTTCCTCCAGTCACACTAGTGCTTTTCCAATTGGGTGGTTGATTAAATTGTTAATTTTTAAATAAAGGAATATTTGAATTTAACGGATTTTTTAAAGCAATTAACATACCCTTAATGAAACCTACCCTCAATATTTTAATAATTTTAGTTTTATATATATATATATATATATATATATATATATATATATATATATATATATATCTTTCATCTACATTCAGCTAACTAAGCAGTGGATTTGAATCCCGCTTGGGCAAATTAATTTATTAGCTGACGAACTCCGAAAAAGAACTCCTTCTTTCAGCCTGGCAAGAAAACCAACCAATTAAATGGTAAAACTGGGGAAAAGGTAAAATTTAAAGCTATCTGAATTAAACTCCGCTTAAATGTTTCAAGAAACCAGCTAACCAAGTAAATATAATACAATTATGTATATAAATAGCAACCGCAAAGAAGAAATTAGTTCTTCAAATTAACAATTAGGTCAATTCAAATAAACACATATATATTTTAAAAATATCAGGGCGGCATGAAAGCAAAGGAGGCCAAGTTAAATTAGAAGATGAGAAGATGCACTTAGTCCATGTCACAATTATCCAAAATATATTAAAAATAGTTTTAGAAGAAAACATAAAACAAGGCAGTTCTATTTTTTTAAGATAATCAACTATTTTAATATAGTGTACCTATAATAATCTAAATATAATAGGCAAAACATTTATGACTTGATATTTAACCCTAGAATACTAACCTTAATTTGTAGTTGTGTATTACTAACTATGAGTAAATTTTACTCCTAGGCGGAATAGACTGGAAATAGATCGCTAGACATGTTTTTATAATCTCAGTTTATTTAATTGTTAACATATTTACAAATATAGGTGCAAATAAATTGAAAAATTAAATAATACAATATAAAAATAATGAGTAAATTTTTTTTTAAAATTGATCCACATTCCGAACAGAATTTTCCTTGGTGCTCACTACATATGGATTTAAAACATTGTACGCAATATGTAGTTGTATACCTCCTCTTCTTGTATGAACAAAATGAACAATATTTCTTTGGACCTTTGGTAGATTGTAATTGGCCTTCATTTTGTGAGTGCGTAGGTGTTTCCCCACTTTCTCATTATATTATTATATTATTTACAGGTATTTTAGAAATTCTGCTTGGCTTAGTTGTTTGCCAGGTAAAACCATTCCTACCTTGCACCTCCTCTCCTGGTAATGAGATCATCGGGATTTGTGAGTAATCAGGAGGAATGCTTTGATTTTTCCTTTGTGGAAGGTCTTTTTCCCCCTTTTTGGTTGAGGAGTAGAAATTGTTTCTTCATTCTCAAAATCTATTATAGAATGTACTACCAGCTCTTCAATATCCTTCTCCTGACATGTATCCTCATTTCCAGGAATATAATCAGGGTCTGCGTCACTGTCATCTGAATTAATCTCCAGTATATCTTTCTCTTCTTCATCAATGGCATCTTCATTAAAAACTCTCCAGAATTCTTCAATACTGGTAATTCTATGCCCCTCCATTCTCAGAATAATGGTCGGTTTGCAAAAACAGAATTATAATAAAAAATAACGAATTATTTCACAGCTATTACTGTACCCATTCTAAAAAATCACTAATCTTAATTGATAACTATGAGTAAATATTACTTACATAATATTCTCTTATTAATAACTATGAGTAAAAAATACTCCAGTAATATTAATACTCTATTGCTAACTGGGAGTAAATATTACGCACATAATATTCTCTTATTAATAATTATGCGTAAATTTTACTCACCGTCTTTACTTTGATGATGTACCGTTCCGAACTGGGCTGATAAACAAATGTGACCTTCACCGTGTCTCAAACACTACTAAATGGAGGAAGTATACCTGACTCCAGGAAGCGCCAGCCACATTTCTAAAATAGTGGGATGTTTCCCTAAACTCTGTGAGTAAAATTTACGTAGGTTAGTATTCTAGGGTTAAAAACCATAAACTAATATAATTGTGTGTTAATAAACTGCTTTAATAAATTTCAGAAAATATGTTAGACCGTTAACATAGTTTTTTCTACCTCAATCACTGAGCTCTCTTTAAATAATCAAAAATAATTCTTTCTTTCAGAATATTATAGACTGTTTTCATTTCCAATGCGAGGAGACATAATCCCTTTTCATTCTTAAAAGCAGAACGGCTAATTTGGGAATCTACTTTTCCCTTAATGACCAGGAGTACTTTTATTGGCTCTACCCCCTTAGTCAAAATGGAAAATGCACAACTAGACGACATAATAGTCCTGAATATTTAATTTCAACACTCTTCGTTTTGAGTTATGCGAGATACGCTAATACAAATTGATGTCACGTCAAAACTAGTTAAAATCGGTATAGGACAACGGATAATTACGTTGATAACTGAAAAAATGTTATAAGGATGTAATGTTACTCAATTCGATTTTTGATTGTTTTCAGGATGGTTTCGCTGCAATCGCTGTAGACCAAGATATAAAAAGTCCGTCACGCAGGGGCTGCGTAAACTAAGCAGATTTCCCACGAGTAGATTTACAATAGAGAAATTTCACGAGAGCCGAAGAGTTAAGAAAACGGCCGACCTAGCTTTTGGCGGGAAAATCACTCTCATCCGTTATCCGCCCCGATTTCATAAAATTGCAAATATCTCGGTTAATATGCAAGATAGAGAATAAATGTATATAACAATATTTATAGTAAATGTAATTTGCAATAAGATTAATTCTATACAATTTTTCGATCCGACTTACAGTAACGGAAATATTTCAAATTTTAGAAATTCCTCCCCTCTAAACCCCCTCCTCCCTCCCACTGGTCCGATTTCAGCCATTAACGAACTTGATCTTTCTTTTTACATAAAAGTCCGTCACGCAGGGGCTGCGTAAACTAAGCAGATTTCCCACGTGAAGTTATACAATAGAGAAATCTCCATAGCAGAGCCAAACGGTTACGGCAAAGGGCGGAACTAGCTTTTCGCGGGAAATTCAAAAATCCGTTATCGGCCCAAATTTCATAAAAATGCAAATATCCGACGCATAATAACGGAGATATTTTGAATTTTCAAAAAATCCCCCCTCTAAACCCCCCCTCCCACTGGTCCGATTTCAGCCATTAACGAACTTGATCTTCCTTTTTACATAAAACGGTTAAATTCCGAGTTTGGTAATGATCAAACAAAAATTGCGACCGCTAGAGCGGTAACAGACAAATATATATATATATATATATATATATATATATATATATATATATTGTAGCGGCGACGCACGTACTCGTGAGTCGTTCGCTATCAAATATGATAACCACGCGGTATAAAAAAAAGTCCGTCACGCAGGGGCTGCGTAAACTAAGCAGATTTCCCACGTGAAGTTTTACAATAGAGAAATCTGCCTAGTAATAACCTATTCTCACGAGGACGAATAGTTAGTGAAATGGCCACACTAGCGCTAGTGCGCTCGGCGGAAACTCCCAAACATAGCCAACCACACTCACAATACAAATCCAAATATCTCGGTTAATATTAAAGATACAGAATAAATGTATAGAACAATATTTATAGTAAATTTAATTTGCTATAAGATTGGTTCTATACACTTTTTTGATCCGACGTATGGTAACGGAGATATTTCTAATTTTCGAAAATCCCCCCCTCTAAACCCCCCCTCCCACTGGTTCGATTTTAGCCATTAACGAACTTGATCTTCCTTTTTACATAAAACGATTAAATTCCGAGTTTGGTAACGATCAAACAAAAATTGCGACCGCTAGAGCGTTAACAGACAAATATATATATATATCTATATATATATATAGATATATATATATATATATATATATATATATATATATATATATATATATATATATATATATATAATTTTGAACGGACCTCATTTTCGTCATCTCCTGGGTAGGATCGATGGACATTTGAAGAAATTTTTCGAAACTCGCGTCATGAGTACGACCTCAATAGCTGATTTCCCTTAAGGGAAATCTGCTAATACCAGATGGTTTTAAAATATGTTCAGTTAGTGAAAATAGTTAACCGGATTGCGAGCGAAAAAGTTAGAAGTGCGAAAATATCTAGTGTCTCGCGCTAGCTGGAACTTTATTATATTGAGTTTACTGAGACAGTGTTGTGTCCGTCGAAAAAGTGTGAAGTGTAAGTACTCTGAATAGACTTGTTTTGTGTAAATATTACATCCTCATGATGCAGAAGTTATGTTGTGATCGTTCTTAATATACAATTTGAAAAGCGCACAGAACTCAGTCCACTAAATTGGTGACCCCGACGCGATCTCTACGCCCCGACGCGATCTCTACGCTTCGACGTGATCTCTACGCTGCGTGAGTAATACATTTTTTTTCAATATGTTTGATATTTTTACAGTGGACGGGGAAACTTCACACAGGTTAGACCCAGAACAGATGGCACAGCAAGTCGAAGCTACTTCTGCTGCAACAATTAAAGCCCAACTCCCGGCTTTTTGTAAATACGACCCGGAAATTTTTTTTGTACAATGTGAAGCTGTTTTCGCTCTTAATGACATCCGCAATTCAATTAAGCGATTCAGATTCGTTGTCTCACAACTGGATAGGGAAGCTGTCCGAGATGTGTGTGACTTGGTGAGGTCTCCTCCAGCGGAAAATCCTTATGAGATTCTAAAAGACAGGTTAATTGGTATTTTCGGTGAATCTGATAACGTCCGTATCAGGAAGTTACTAGAGGACCAGCGCCTGGGAGACCGTAAACCATCACATTTTTTACGTGATCTCCAACATTTAGGAGGCACCATGGTTTCTGACAACCTCCTTAAGCCTATCTGGCTGAGAGGGCTGCCCGACCAGATACAGGCCCCACTAGTGGCCCCGGAGCAACAAGACCTGACTAAACTTAGCATTATCGCAGATCGCATTTCCGAAATTTATGAACCGAGAGTCTGTGAGGTAGCAGCTGTTAAGAATTCCCGCGCTACTGATTCCAAAGGTTCTTATACCAACGAGAAGTTGTTAGACGCCATCGAAAAGCTGTCTGAAAGAATTGCCACATTGGAGATGCGAGAAAGACCGCATGCTACGACAAGAGCAATGACCACCGAACCTCGTACCAGGAGTAGAAGCAAAGGGCGCCACTTGTGCTTTTACCATGAAAGATTCAGGGAAAAGGCAACAAAGTGTCGACAGCCTTGCGATTGGAAGCCCTCTAACTCTAACAAAACGGAACAGGAAAACTAGAAGTAGCGACGGCAGTGGCGGAACCCGTTGCTACGAACTCCCACCGCCGATTATTTGTAGTCGATCGCCAGTCCCTAATCCGATACCTCGTTGACACCGGAGCTGCACTCTCTGTGTTACCAACGAAGAAGGGAAATAAGACTCAACCCAGCGACTTCGCCTTATATGCAGCCAATGGGACCGCAATTCCAACGTATGGGGACCAGCTCGTCACTTTGGATTTGGGCCTTAGGCGGAAGTTGACATGGCGTTTCATCCTAGCGGATGTAGGACACCCTATAATTGGAGCAGACCTTCTTTATCACTACCAAATAATGGTTGATCTAGCGAGCAATCAGCTGATCGATAAAATTACAGGTTTGTCGTCAAAAGGAAGACCAGCAAATGTCGCAGTATCTGCCATTTATTCCGTTCCCAGCGGTAAATGGTACACCAAGCTGCTAAATAAATACAGCTCCATCACTCTTCCGGCAAATTATACGAAGAAGCCGACTCACTCCGTCGTTCATTATATTGAAACGCGCGGCGCACCGGTTACCGCGAAAGCGCGTAGACTACCTCCTGACCGATAAGCGGCCGCGAAACGGGAATTTGAGCAGATGATGGCGGAAGGTATATGCCGCCCGTCTAACAGTCCTTGGGCGAGTCCATTGCACATCGTGCCAAAAAAAGACGGAGGGATTAGGCCTGTGGTGATTACCGTCGCTTAAACTAGAAGACAATCCCTGACCGTTATGCCGTTCCAAATATTGCCGACTTTAATATAAACCTCCACGGAAAGCGGATTTTTAGTAAGTTGGACCTGAACAAGGCTTACTATCAGATCCCCATAGCTGAAGAAGACATCGAAAAGACAGCCGTCATCACACCTTTTGGCCTGATAGAATTTCTTCGGATGTGCTTCGGATTACGTAACGCGGCACAAACATTCCAGCGATTCCTAGACAATGTCTTAAGGGGACTCGACTTTGTCTTCCCTTTCGTGGACGATGTCTGCATCGGCTCGGAAGATAAGGAACAACACAAGGCACACCTCGAGGAAGTTTTTAAACGTCTACAGGACCATGGACTCACCATTAATCTAGCCAAGTGCAAATTCGCCGTGGAAGAGATTGAATTCCTAGGACATCGGGTGAATCAGGTCTTACCTGACCTACATGGTGTCACTGTCTTACCTGATAAAGTCGAAGCCATCACGAATTTTCCACGCCCATCGAACGTCAGTGAACTCCGACGATTCTTAGGTATGGTCAATTTTTACCGTCGATGCATTCCCCTCGCAGCAGAACTTCAAGGCCCGTTGAATGCATACATGTGTGGATCGAAGAAGAAGGACAAAACTCCGATCACTTGGAACGAGGAGAGTATCAAGGCCTTCGAGGGTTATAGAGATGCTATTCGCAACGCGGCTGAACTTGCTCATCCTAAACCCAACGCAGAATTAGTACTGGCCTGTGATGCTTCCAGCGTTGCTATGGGAGCAGCTCTACAACAGCGAGACGCAGATACATGGAAACCTCTGGGTTTCTTCTCACGCAGTTTTACCTCAGCGCAACGCAACTACTCCACCTACGACAGGGAGTTACTTGCAATTCATCGGGCCATAAAACATTTCCGCCCATACATCGAGGGACGACATTTCATAATATGGACTGACCATAAACCTCTGCTTTATGCATTTCGACAGAAGCCAGAAACCTCCACCCCAATGCGAATTAGACTACTGAACTAGATTAGTCAGTTCACCACAGAGATCCGCCACGTGGATGGTAACGAAAATGAGGTAGCTGATGCACTTTCCAGGGTGGAAGAAATACAATGGCCGGACGAAATGGACGCAATTGCAGAAGCTCAGGTCAACGACACATCCATACCTGAGTTACTCAAGAATCCCAGTCTACACCTCAAATGGATTAATCTCCCAAATAGCTCCAAACCAGTACTGTGCGAGATGTCTTCGTCGAAGGCGCGCCCGTACCTTCCCGAAAGCGTACGTCGTGCCATTTTCGAACGAATTCACGGACTAAGTCATCCCGGCATCCGCGGTTCGCGAAGACTTATCAAGCAAAGATTTTTTTGACCCAACCAGAACGTCGACGTCGGAGAGTGGTCACGCTCCTGCCTTGCCTGCCAACGTTCTAAAGTGCAAAGGCATACCATATCACCTCCCGGGAAATTTCCATTGGCATGTCGTTTTGAACAGGTTCACATAGACATCATTGGACCCCTTCCCTCTTCGGGAGGCATGAGGTATTGTTTAACCATGGTCGACAGATTTACCAGATGGCCGGAAGCACAGCCGATTGAGGATATTTCCGCGTCTACCTGTGCTGCAGCTTTGATTACTACTTGGATTCCCCGCTTTGGAGTTCCGGTCAGAATAACAACCGACCAAGGGAGACAATTTGAATCGGACCTCTTCTTCCAACTCTCTAAAACTCTTGGTTTCCAACGAATTAGAACCACATCATACCACCCTCAAGCCAACGGGTGCGTTGAACGCTGGCACCGCACCTTGAAGACCGCCTTGACCGCCCAGTTGGACGTAAATAACTGGACTCTCAGGCTACCATTGGTGCTGCTTGGACTTCGAGCCGCTATCCGCGACGACAACGTCGCTAGCTCAGCTGAGATGACATATGGACAACCACTTCATCTGCCTGGCGAACTTCTGGAAAAGTCCAGGCAACCCGAGAGCAACGAGGCTTTTATCCACCAACTTAGGGAGTATATGGAGCAGCTACGCCCAGCAGCCTACAGACCATCATCTGCGAAGACCTTCGTGCATCGCGACCTGCAGACCTGCACACATGTCTTCCTCAGAGATAACACTGTCCATCGCCCTTTGACTCCACCTTACACCGGGCCACATGAAGTCCTCAGCCGAAGCAACAAGACCTTCAGCATCCAGCTGCATGGAGGACCTCGGACGGTGACAATCGACAGACTGAAACCGGCGTACCTGCTGCAGGACGACAAGGACTCCATCTCCAGTCCACCAAACATTACACCACCTACTGCGCCAATTTCTAATGACTCTGCTGCGGAAGAGCATTCTGCAGAGGAGCAACGAACCCCTTCTGGGCCGAATAGTTCGTCCTCCTGTTCGCTTCCGTGACTGAGTCATTGGGAGGAGGTGATGTAGCGGCGACGCACGTACTCGTGAGTCGTTCGCTATCAAATATGAGAACCACGCGGTATAAAAAATACCAGATGGTTTTAAAATATGTTCAGTTAGTGAAAATAGTTAACCGGATTGCGAGCGAAAAAGTGAGAAGTGCGTAAATATCTAGTGCCTCGCGTTAGCTGGAACTTTATTATATTGAGTTTACTGAGACAGTGTTGTGTCCGTCGAAAAAGTGTGAAGTGTAAGTACTCTGAATAGACTTGTTTTGTGTAAATATTACATCCTCATGATGAAGAAGTTATGTTGTGATCGTTCTTAATATACAATTTGAAAAGCGCACAGAACTATTTATTTCACCCTACTCATATAACTAATATATATATATATATATATATATATATATATATATATATATATATAGATATATCTATATATTGGTACAGCGAGAAATTACAACTATGGACGGGCAAACAATTTTCAGTATCGGCCAAAATGAGAAAATAAAATATCTGGGAGTTACATTTCAGCAAGAAATCTGTCTCGATACTGAGAAACTCACAAGCACGCTGGTTGAAAAACTAAACAAGCTGTCATCCTCCAGTTTGCTCAAGCCTGACCAAAAGTTAAATATATTAAACCAATATATATGGCCAATAATGATTTACCCTCTTCAGTGCGCACCAATAAAAGATCTCAAACCTCCCTTTTTATCGAAAATAGATAAAATAATTAGGAGCTGTGTAAAAGAAATATTAAGCTTGCCATCAGATACTCCTAACAGTATGTTTTATTCATCACGAAAAGTTAGAGGTTTGGGATTGTTTAAGTCATATTGGGAGGCTTTCTTGCAACATATAAATGTATGTATGGCCATTATCAAAGACATGAACCCATACGTACTTCAAACGAGAGATTGCACTGCTGAAATATCGGACTGCTTAAAAGCCCTTGATATCACAAAAGAGAAAAACGAATATCTCAGCGTCAGAAACTTGCGAAAAGACCTACGCCAAAGATCCTTTAGCGAGTGGTGCTCTTTACCAGCTAAAGGAAAAGGCGTAGAAACGTTTAAAACGACTGGCAGGCCAGTAATTCGTGGATTTCTGACAAAAAAGGGCTCTCTTCATCTGAATGGACAACGGCGGTGAAGATGAATGTGAACTTAGTGCCAGTTCGCTCTGTCCCAGGAAGGAACCTAGGAAACGCCCACTGTAGGCATTGCAGTGAGATTGAAACCCTTCCCCATGTCCTAGGTTCCTGCCAATGGGGCGAGCAGATGCGCAACTCACGACATCATAAGGTCCGGGCTCAAATTGCTCAACTCTTGAAAAAGAAGCACCCGAATTGGGATATATTCGAAGAGGTGACCTGTAATTCCGCAGACGGTACTCCAAGAAGAGCAGACATTGTAGCGATATTGAAAAATGAAAAGAAAGGATTAATTTTGGATCCCACTGTCCGGTTTGAGACGAGCCAAAATCAAGCAGACGAGGTGGATCAAGAGAAGAAAGGAATATACGAGCCATGTTGCCTGTATTTCTCTGAAAAATACCACATCCAAGACTGGACAGTTATGGGGCTTCTGTTTGGTTCAAGAGGAGTCCTCCATCAAAAAACCGTCAAGACCTTAATTGAATATGGGCTAAACAAAGATGACCTGAAGGACTTGTCCACCCTTATCCTAAAGTCATCTATAAAAATTGTGAACCACCATTTATATAAAAAATAAATCTGAAATATTAAGCTGCAATCTCACCTGAGGTACCTCCCAAAGTTCCTCCATTCAATTATCCAAATTTCAATATACAATATAAACAAAATAAAATTAAAAAATTAATAATATTACCAAAACTGGCAGATTAGGAGGCTGACCACAAAGGTACCCTCAGAAAGAGGGCAGCTTAATTTGTTTGTTTGTATACATAAAATTTTGAACGGACCTCATTTTCGTCATCTCCTGGGTAGGATCGATGGACATTTGAAGAAATTTTTCGAAACTCGCATCATGATTACGACCTCAATAGCTGATTTCCCTTAAGGGAAATATATATATATATATATATATATATATATATATATATATATATATATATTTGTTTGTTACCGCTCTAGCGGTCGCAATTTTTGTTAGATCGTTACGAAACTCGAAATTTAGTCGTTTTATGTAAAAAGAAAGATCAAGTTCGTTAACGGCTGAAATAGGACCAGTGGGAGGGGGGGTTTAGAGGGGAGGATTTTCGAAAAATCGAAATATCTCCGTTACTGTACTTCGGATCGAAAAGTTGTATAGAATCAATCTTATTGCAAATTACATTTACTATAAATATTGTTCTATACATATTTTCCGTATAATGAGTATTAACCGAGATATTTGTATTTTTTGTAATGAGTTCCGCTTTCAGTAAACCCCCACTCCTACTGGGGGCATATTAATAATAAGCTTATATCTCATGAACTACCTCATTATTAGGTTAAATACAAAATATTTTTTCAACAAAGCTTTATTTTACGAGATACAAACAAATACGTTCTGTTGACCCCCCCCCCCCCCCTTTTTTCTTGGACTACAAAAATCTGAGTGATTGAGATATAAATTATTTTGATTCATTTCAAATTACTCCACTAACTATAGTAAATAGTTTCCAATAAAATTAATATTTTATATTCAGATATATTTCTTTAATTGTTTGTTTTTCCGGTCTATCTATCGATACTGCGCTACAAGGTTGGCTAACCTGTTTGTTTACAATCCAGCCGTATTACGTTGTAGGGACTATTAACTTATATTGTAAATTCGCTGAAAGATTTCTCATTGCCGTTTGTAATTATTCACTAATATTCACGGAAGTATATTTACATATATTTATAAATATTCACTAATATTTAGTATATTCACCTGTATGTATATTTATCTATTGTAAATCTTCTCTGGCTAACCTATTTGTTCCTTAATCATGTGAAAATCTCATAACCGTCTGAATCGTATTTTGTCCCCCCCCCCATTTCTATTTTCTTCCCGGATTCCTAAATTTGGAATGGTTGTGATAAAAATTATTCTGGTTTATTATTAACTAGCTCAGATACCCGGCTTCGTCCGGGAATTCATTTGAGGCTGAATGGTGATGGTATTTTATAGCAGGCTTTACATTGCACAATATTTTGACATTTACCCGTCCCAGTGTTTAGGATTGATACCCGTCTTTGCCGTGGATTTGCTAATAATAGAATTATTTGTTCGATAAGGCTTCACAGTCTTCCATATTTTTATATTTCCCGTCTCTTATACATGTAAATATGGTGAATTTTTATTTCAGGCCTCCCATATAACCCCCCTCCCGTTCGAACCTAAAAATTTTAATATAACTTATAATCATGGAAGAATTAATGCTAATTGGCATACAGAGTTTTGTTAACTTCGGTTCAGCCGTTAGTGCCCGCTAAAGTTTTAACGTATAACTCATTTATACTTAGGTATACGACAAAAGTGTATATAACAAAAGTTACTCCAAATAACAAAATAAAAAACTTTTGTTATGTTTATATTTGCGGAAAAACCAATAGAAAACGAAATATCGCTATTTTTAATTTCAGGCTTCCCTTATAACCCTCACTCCTGCCCGTCCATAGAAATGTTGGTATGGCTTATTATAATGAAGGCTTCACTGCTAATACACATACCAAGTTTTATTTAGTTCGGTTGAGTCTTTTTTGGCAAATAATATTGTTGACTCCCGCTATAATTTTTAGCGTATAACGCATTTAAACTTCGGTATACGAAAAAAGTGTATATAACAAAAGATACTCTAAATAACAAAATAAACAACTTTTGTTATGTAAATATTTGCGGAAAATACATTAGGAAACGAAATATTGCTATTTTTAATTTCAGCCCTCCCTTATATCCCCCACTCCTGTTCGTCTCAGAAAAAATTAATATAGCCTAAAGTCTAAGTTGGGTTAGTATTAATATACATACCAAGTTTCATAAAATTCGGTTCAGCCGTTTATGCGTGAAAAGGTAACAAACAAACAAACAAACAAATAAACACGAAAGAAACAAAATGCAGTTATGGTGTCTCTGACATTTGAAACGAAAAGTTATCGTGAAAATTCGCGAAGCAAATCAATGTACAGACAGAGGTTACAATTATATATATATACTAGCTCAGATACCCGGCTTCGCCCGGGAATTGATTTGAGGCTGAATAGTGATGGTATTTTTTTGGCAAGGCTTTAATTTGCACAATATTTTGACATTTACCCATCCCAGTGTTTAGGGTTAATTCCCGTTGTTGGCATTTGTTAATAATAAAATTAATTTTTTATGTAGGTCTTCACTGTCCTCCAAATTGTCATATTTCCCGTAGACAAATAGACAATGAAATATCGCGAATTTTTATTTCAGGCCTCCCTTATAACCCCCACTCCCGTTCTAACCTAAAAATTTTAATCTAAATATATATAAAATTGTAACCTCTGTCTGTACATTGATTTTTTTCGCGAAATTTCACGATAACTTTTCGTTTCAAATGTCATAGACACCATATCTGCATTTTGTTTCTTTCGTGTATGTTTGTTTGTTTGTTTGTTTGTTTGTTTGTTTGTTACCTTTTCACGCATAAACGGCTGAACCGAATTTTATGAAACTTGGTATGTATATTACTACTCACCCAACTTAGACTTTAGGCTATATTATTATCCTCTGAGACGAACAGGAGTGGGGGTTATAAGGGAAGCCTGAAATTAAAAATAGCGATATGTCGATTCCTATTGGTTTTTCGGCAAATATAAACATAACAAAAGTTGTTTATTTTGTTATTTAGAGTAACTTTTGTTATATACACTTTTTTCGTATACCGAAGTTTAAATGCGTAATACGCTAAAAATTATAGCGGGAGTCAACAATATTATTTGCCAAAAAAGACTCAACCGAACTAAATAAAACTCGGTATGTGTATTCGCAGTGAGGCCTTCATTATAATAAGCCATACCAACATTTCTATGGACGGGCAGGAGTGGGGGTTATAAGGGAAGCCTGAAATTAAAAATAGTGATATTTCGTTTCCTATTGGTTTTTCCGCAAATATAAACATAACAAAAGTTGTTTATTTTATTATTTGGAGTAACTTTTGTTATATACACTTTTGTCGTATACCTAAGTATAAATGAGTTATACGTTAAAACTTTAGCGGGCACAAACGGCTGAACGGAACTTAACCCTTAATTGGTCAGTGTATCCTACAGGATACTTGGTTTTCAAGGAATTTTAGTTTGAATTGTGTCGCTTCAATCAGCTCCCCCTCTTTTCCCGTTAAACCATTACGGCCTTCCACTTGTTCCCCCATCAGTTTTTCTGTGGTTCACAGTGTATAAACATCGACTTATAGCCTTTCACAACAACCACCTCAACTTTAACCTCGATATGGCGTCCGGCTCGAATTGGGTAAGTTTCCATTGAGTTATTTATTAAATTTTTCAATAATTCATGGTTTATAAATTATGGTTATTGTGTATTATTATATCTAATCTATTATTTTAAAAAAAGTTGATCGATTAACTTGATATTTCCGCCAAACTTTCTATTTTATTTATTGTATCTTGTGAGATACACTGTCCATTTAGCAGATTGCAATGACCGTGATCCGACCGGTTCTTTTGATCAAGTTTTTTATTTAATAGTGTGCAGTAATTTATGTCATTGTGTGACTTTTTGTATGATTTGGGCGTGTTATATTTTAGGGCAGTCGATTTTCCTCAAGAGGAGCATATTTATTATCTTTGGTTCCTCGGCAAAACGCAGATTCCGGTGATGAGGAAGAGGACAATGAAGAAGAAATTCAAAACGTTTTTCGTGACAACGAAATTATTCAACAAACGGCAGAATTTTTAGACGTTTTTGTTGAAGAACATCTTGACTGCGAGGAAGCAGCTTCCGAAGTTGTGCCAGATGAACCAATGGCTGTCACTTCACAAACAAACTTGAATTTGGCTGATATTCTTCAAGTGAACATTTGCCAGTTCATATTCGTTAGTTAGTTCATTGTATTATACAATATTTTCATCTTAAAATGTATATTAAAGAATTTTTTTACAACAACTTCAATTGAGTTTCATTTCCGTCCACCATTCTTTCTATACCGGCTTATTGGACAATGTATCCTAGAAGATACATCATATGCATTTTTTGCCCAAATATGACAACAAATTTTTTAACTTAGTAATTACCTTATTTAACCCATAAAAAGAAATAATACAAGTTAAAAAATTTTTTTTCTCAGTTAATTATGTCCTTGTCCAATTAAGGGTTAACAAAACTCGGTATGTCAATTAGCATTAATTCTTTCATGATTATAAGTTATATTAAAATTTTTAGGTTCGAACGGGAGGGGGGTTAAAAGGGAGGCCTGAAATAAAAATTCACCATATTTGCATGTATAAGAGACGGGAAATATAAAAATATCGAAGACTGTGAAGCCTTATCGAACAAATAATTCTATTATTAGCAAATCCACGGCAAATATGGGTATCAATCCAAAAAACTGGGACGGGTAAATGGGTAAATATTATGCAATGTAAAGCCTGCTAAAAAATGCCATCACCATTCAGCCTCAGATGAATTCCCGGGCGAAGCCGGGTATCTGAGCTAGAATAGCTTATAATCATGGAAGAATTAATGCCAATGTTAGCGCTGAATGAAATCGTTGACTCCCGCTTTAGTTTATAGTGCATATCTCGTTTATACTTTGTAAAAAGACAAAAATGAATATGACCAAAGTTACTCTAAATAACAAAATTAACAACTTTTGTTATGTTCATATTTGCCGAAAAACGAATAGAAAACGAAATACCTCTATTTTTAAATTCAGGCCTCCCTTACAACCCCCACTCCTGTCCGTCCCTAGAAATGTTGGTACGCCTTATTATAATGATGGCATTAGTGCTAATACACATACCGAGTTTTATTTAGTTTGGTTGAGTCTTTTGTCCCAAATTAAATTGTTCACTTCCGCTATAGGTTTTAGCGTATATCTCGATTATAAATCGGTATACGAAAAAAATGTATATAACAAAAGTTACTCTAAATAACAAAGTAAAAAACTTTTGTTATATTCATATTTGTCGAAAAACCAATAGGAAACGAAATATCGCTATTTTTAATTTCAGGCCTCCCTTATAACCCCCACTCCTGTTCATCTCAGAGAAGTTTAATATAGCCTAAAGTCTAAGTTGGGTTAGTAGTAATATACATACCAAGTTTCATAAAATTCGGTTCAGCCGTTTTTGCGTGAAAAGGTAACAAACAAACAAATAAACAAACAAACAAACACCAAAGAAACAAAATGCAGTTATGGTGTCTGTGACATGTGAAACGAAAAGTTATCGTGAAATTTCGCGAAAAAAAATCAATGTACAGACAGAGGTTACAATTTTATATATATACTAGCTCAGATACCCGGCTTCGCCCGGGAATTGATTTGAGGCTGAATGGTGATGGTAATTTTTAGCAGGCTTTACAGTGCACAATATTTTGACATTTACCCGTCCCAGTGTTTAGGGTTAATACCCGTTGTTGGCATTTGTTAATAATAAAATTTATTTTTTATGTAAATTTTCACTGTCCTCGAAATTGTCATATTTCCCGTTTCCTGTGCATTATGGATAGATTTAAATTATTAAGCACAAAATATTAACATACATTTGAATTAATTTTTCCCGGTGAGGTACCAGGTAGTTCCAAAGAATTGTTGAGCAAATTTCTCTAAATAACAAATTAAACAACTTTTGCTATCGGCATATTTGCCGAAACCCCAATAGGAAAGGAAATATCACTATTTTTAATTTCAGGCCTCCCTTATAACCCCCACTCCTGCCCGTCCCGAAATATTAGTATAGCTTATTATAAGGAAGGTGTTAGTGCTAATACACATACCGAGTGTTTTATTTAGTTCGGTTGAGTCCTTTGAGCCAAATAAAATTGTTGACTCCCGCTATCATTTTTAGCGTATAACGTCTTTATACTTCGGAATACGACGATAGTGTATATGACAAAAGTTTCTCTAAATAACAAAATAATCAACTTTTGTTATGTTCATATTTGCTGAAAACCCCATAGGAAACGAAATATCAATATTTTTAATTTCTGGCTTCCCTTATAACCCCCACTCCTGCCCGTCCCTAGAAATGTTGGTATAGCTTGTTACAATGAAAGCGTTAGTACTAATACATATACTGAGTTTTATTTATTTCGGTTGGGTCTTTTGTCCCAAATAAAATTGTTCACTTCCGCTATAGGTTTTACCGTATAACTCATTTATACTTCCGTATACGGCAAAAGTGCATATAACAAAAGTTACTCTAAATAACAAAATAAAAAACTTTTATTATGTGCATATTTGCCGAAAGCCCCCCCGAAAAGTTATCGTCAAATTTCGCAAAAAAAATCAATGTACAGACAGAGGTTACAATTTTATATATGCATAAATAATGAAAACATTTAATTAATTCATATATAGGTACCTCACTTGATTGAAAAAGGTTATTTACGAGGTTTTAGCAGGTATCGAGCTATTGAGGTTGTACTCATGACGGAATTTTCGAAATTTTTCTTCAAATGTCCATCGATCCAACCTAGTAGAAGTATATATATATATATATATATATATATATATATATATATATATATATATATATATATATAAAATTGTAACCTCTGTCTGTACATCGATTTTTTTTGCGAAATTTGACGATAACTTTTCGTTTCTCATGTCATAGACACCATAACTACATTTTGTTTCTTTGGTGTCTGTTTGTTTGTTTATTTGTTTGTTTGTTACCTTTTCACGCATAAACGGCTGAACCAAATTTTATGAAACTTGGTATGTATATTATTACTAACCCAACTTAGACTTTAGGCTATATTAATATTCTCTAAGACGAACAGGAGTGGGGGTTATAAGGGAGACCTGAAATTAAAAATAGCGATATATATATATATATATATATATATATATATATATATATATATATATATATACTTCTACTAGGTTGGATCGATGGACATTTGAAGAAAAATTTCGAAAATTCCGTCATGAGTACAACCTCAATAGCTGATTTCCCTTAAGGGAAATCTGCTAAAACCTCGTAAATAACCTTTTTCAATCAAGTGAGGTACCTATATATGAATTAATTAAATGTTTTCATTATGGCGGGGGGATGTTCAGTCGTCATTTTGATTTGAATTTTCCGCGCTCGCTGAGTTCACAAACCCGCCACACATATGCAGATCACTAAGGCTGTGGCCTACAGTGGAAACTACTTTTGCAGCTCAAGAAGGCATCGGCTAGTTACAAGGATTAGGGACCTTGCGATACTGGATTCGATCCGATATCTGGTATCGATACCATACTGGAATAAAAGTATCGATACTCCGATAATATCGCATTAAAAGTATCGATACCAAAGGTATCGGTATCGAAACACCTCTGATTATTAAATCAGGTTTTTTAGAAAAAAAAAATGTGATTTATTAGTGTTATAAAACGTCAGTTTTATTTCTTTAAAAACGTTTTCTTGTTTCTTAAAATAAAAAAAAATATTAATTTTTTTTGTTTTATTATGGAAATTGATGAAGAATGTAGGTAATCCTCAATTGGCGGTTATCCTTTATCTCCTGCCTTTGAAATATCGTACTACGACATAATTTGATTTATTATTATTATTTATTATCATGTATTTTATTTACTTTAAATTCGAATTTTTTATTAATTTACTTTTAATGTAATTAAAATGTAATGTGGACGTTAATAAATAAAAAAAAATTTAATGTAATTAGTTGATATTAAATTATCAAACGTTCGATACCGATACTCATCTTTTTGTTGCGATACCGTTGAAATATCGGAAGCAAAGTATCGATACCAATACTCCTAGTATCGAAACAAAAGTATCGATACCTACCCATATC
Organism: Riptortus pedestris; assembly: GCA_019009955.1. NCBI lineage: Eukaryota > Metazoa > Arthropoda > Insecta > Hemiptera > Alydidae > Riptortus > Riptortus pedestris. The sequence continues at coordinate 67,234,086 of CM032229.1, forward strand.
GGTAGTATCGCAACGTCCCTAACAAGGATACAGTCAGTTGGTCTTAGACGCTCGTTGGGGTCGTTTCTACGGCCAGTGGGGCCTTGCCCCTCTCCCTCCGCTACAAATCACCGCTTCATAGATAACCGCTCAGTTGGAATTCACCCGCGATAGAGATACAGTCAGTTTTTCATCTCTCGCAAAGCTGCCATCCTGTGCGGATCACCGCAACCGGCTGGACATCGGATCTTGTACGGAACACAGAACATAGCAACGAAGGAGGACTCCACTTCTAGGAACGTTTTCGTTTCCCGCTGGTGCCTATTTTAATAATGCTAGCATTATTTGCGCAAATTATCAAATGAGTACTCACACAATATAGGACATATCGCTCATTCTTAGTATATCTCTCTCTCTCTCTCTCTCTCTCTCTCTCTCTCTATATATATATATATATATATATATATATATATATATATATATATATAAAATTGTAACCTCTGTCTGTACATTAATAACTTTTGTTATATACACTTTTTTCGTATACTGAATTATAAACGAGATATACGCAATAACCTATAAGGAATGTGAACAATTTTATTTGAGACGAAAGACCCAACCGAAATGAATAAAACTCGGTATGTGTATCAGCACTAACGCTCTCATTATAATAAGCCATACTAACATTTCTAGGGACGGGCAGGAGTGGGGGTTGTAAGGGAGGCCTGAATTTAAAATAGCGGTATTTTGTTTTCTATTCGTTTTTCGGCAAATATGAGCCTAACAAAAGTTGTTTATTTTGTTATTTAGAGTAACTTTTGTAATATTCATTTTTGAATTTTAACGATGTATAAACGAGATATATACTATAAACTAAAGCGGGAGTCAACTATTTTATTGGGCGCTAACGATTGAACCGAACTTAACAAAACTCGGTATGTCAATTAGCATTAATTCTCCCATGATTATAAGCTATATAAAAATTTTTAGGTTCGAACGGGAGTGAGTGTTATAAGGGAGGCCTGAAGTAAAAATTCACGATATTTCATTTTCTATTTGTTTTTCGGCAAAGGTGCACATAACAAAAGTTGTTTACTTTGTTATTTAGAGCAACTTTTGTTTCATTCACTTATGTCGTAAAATGAAGTAAATACGGGATATAAGCTAAATCTATAGCGGGAGTCGACGATTTTATTAGTACTTATTTAAGTGTTTTTTATATAGGCATATTATGACAAATGATGTTATGTTTTAGCCTTATCTATTTCGATTATTTAGTACTAAGTATGATTCGGATTAGTGAGACTATAAATCCCCCTCCCCTTCGCCTCATTTATTTATTTTCCCTAGAAAATAACTTTGTTATTTATTTCCAATAGAAATTTAAACTATAAGAGCATTTCCATTATTTAATTTGTATAATGTATTATTTAAAAAAAAAAAATCGTGCTGAATTTCCTCAAGGAGTGATAGGGGAAGTAGTAGGGAATCAAACTCTTTGATTTTGGTTATATACTATCTTATTTCCTATATCTTCATGTTATTGAAACAAATATGTACTATCATAACAATTAAATGTTAATGTCATTATGACTAAAGACAAAATGCTCTTAAACTCGATATGATTGTTTAAAGTATTACTTAGGTTGCAGGGACGGCTACGATCTCTTCCCCTCGACTAGCTTTTTGAATATAATTGAAATTATTTTTAGGGTAACACTATTATTTAATTCCATCAGGTAGATAAATTATTACAATAACATTTTGAATTAATAATTTAAGGAGAAGAGTGTTGATAGCTCTAATGCGAGAGCGGAAATAGACGGAGGCTAATAGAGTTAATTGAGTTTACTAATTTCCTGTGAAATGCTGGGCATTACGGGAAGTGATTACCGCTGAGATCTACTATTATGAATATAACCTTACATGCTAAACTATGCTTAAACTATATGTGCTCGGATGGGTTTTTGACAGGAAATAAGTTTCATTATAGATGATATTTAATTGTAATAAATACTATCCATGATTATGGTTTGAAGTATTCAAAAAGGTGAGTTAAAAAGTGGCAAGGGCCCAGAACGAGAACCGAATTATAAATGAGATATACGCTAAAACCTATAGCGGAAGTGAACAATTTTATTTGGGACAAACGACCCAACCGAATTAAATAAAATTCCGTATGTGAATTAACAATAACTCTTTCATGATAATAAGCTGTACCATTATTTCTAGAGACGAGCAGGAGTGGGGGTTGTAGGGGAAGCCTGAAATTAAAAATAGGAATATTTCATTTCCTATAGAATTTTAGGCAATTACACACATAACAAAAGTTGTTTATTTTGTTATTTTGCGTAACTTTTATCATATTAACTTTTGTCGTATACCGAATTAGAAACGAGATATACATTAAAAACTACTGCGGAAGTCAACAATTTTATTTGGCACAAAAAACTCAAACGAACTAAACCAAACTCGGTATGTCAATTAGCACTAATGCCTTCCTTATAATAAGCCATACTAACATTTCTAGGGACGGGCAGGAGTGGGGGTTATAAGGGAGGCCTGAAATTAATAATAGTGATATTTCGTTTCTTATTGGGGTTTCGGCATATATGCACATAACAAAAGTTGTTTATTTTGTTATTTAGAGAAATTTGCTCAACAATTCTTTTCAATATGAACTACCAGGTACAGCACCTGGAAAAATTAATTTCAATGTATGTTAGTATTTTGTCCTTAATAATTCAAATCTATGCACAATGCACAGGAAACGGGAAATATGACAATATGGAGGACAGTGAAGTCTTACATAAAAAATTAATTTTATTATTAACAAATCCACAGAAACGATGGGTATTAACCCGTATAACACTGGGACGGGTAAATGTCAAAATATTGTGCAAAGTCAAGCCTTGCCAAAAACATACCATCTTCATTCAGCCTCAAATGAATTCCCGGGCGAAGCCGGGTATCTGAGCTAGTATAAATATATATATATATATATATATATATATATATATATATATATATATATATATTGCCGCTAAATTAGTTTATAAAGTTAAGTTCTTTCTGTTTCTTGTTCAACCTCTATTGATAACGTGTATTATATGTAGTTTTAATCAATTGAATATACTTGATTCTTAGGAGAACTCAAATAGTTAATTGTGTTATTTCCCCTCATCTTTCCAATAGAAGTAGAAAAATGGTTGTCTAATGCTCTCTCTTATTCTCGCCTTTAAAAAGCTTCCCGCCATTACAGTATCTATTGCGAAACTGCATCACAAAACATTGTAAATTGTTGGTACACTTATTAAATGGTTTTGGTTACTTCTCTCTTATTATTCTACACATTACCCAAACCAAAGAGGGGACCCCGTCGTATGTGATGTAATAGTTAACAGTTACATAGACTTGCGTATAGCGGTTACTGTGGGCCCCCCTGTTTTAAAATTTATTAGTTAGACGGGAACCTGTGTATAACCTGTAGGTGTATAACCTGTTCATCTAGGTTAGAATAGTCACAAAAGAACGTGTCAGTGCCTCTTGCGAAACTACCCCTCAAAACATTGTAAAATGTTGATACACTTATTTAATTGTTTTTGTTACTTCTCTCTTATTATTCTACACATTGCCCAGACCAATGTGGTTACCCCGACGTGCGTGATGTAATAGTTAACAGTTACATAAACTGTATAAAGCTGTCACTGGGGGGCCCCCTGCTTTAAAATTTATTACAATAGTTAGACGGGAACGAGTGCGGGCTAGTGGCAACACTGCGTGCATAACCTGTTCAACGAGTTTAGAAGAATGACAAAAGAAGGGTCAGTGTCTCTTGCAAAACTGTCCAAAACATTGTTGCGTATCGCTGTCACTTGGGGCTCCACTGCTTTAAAATTGATTAGTGAGTCGGGAGCGAGTTCGGGCTAGTTGTAACACTGCGGGCATAACCTGATCAACGAGGTTACGACAGTGACTAAAAAACGGTTGAGTGCCTATTGCGAAACTGCCTCACGAAACATTGTAAATTGTTGGTACATTTATTAAATTGTTTTGTTTGCTTCTGTCTTATTATTCTACTCCTTACACACAGCAAACTGCTGACCCCGGCGAGAGTGATGTAATAGTTAAGTGGATATAAATTTGAGTATAGCAGACACCGGGGCCCCCCTGTTTTAAACTTTAATAGTGAGTCGGGAACGACTGCGGGCTAGTGGAAACACTGCGTGCATAACCTGTTCAACGAGTTTATAAGAGTCACAAAAGAAGGGTCAGTGTTTCGTGCGAAACTGTCCCAAAACATTGTAAATTCTTGATACACTTATTAAATGGTTTTGTTTACTTCTCTCTTATTATTCTACACATTACCTACACCAAAGTGGGGACCCCGGCCTTTTGTGATGTAATAGTTAACAGTTACATTAACTTTAGTATAGCGGTCACCGGGGCCCCCCTGCTTTTAAATTAATTATTGAGACGGGAGGGAGTGCGGTCTAGTTGCAACACTGCGTGCATAACCTGATCTACAGTTAAGTCCCATGATGTACACCAAGGCGCCGACTCAGCAATCTTCATCATTCCTTCTATATAAACCCCGTCCCCTCCTACTCCTCGGTCAGTTGTATCCCAGCTACCGTACATGTAGCATCTCTATTCATTGTAAAATTACCAATAAAGTTTTTTTTTAAGCTCTACGTGTGTCGGAAGTTTGTAATTGGCGCCCGAATTGTGGGACGGACACAGCCGTAAGTCTTTTTAAGTTCAAGTGAAAACTTAAGTGCTTACTGAACATCGTGAAGACGTGGCGATTCAAGAGGACCCGACGAAATAGCGGAAGCTCAGGATCTGGAATTTGGCAGCAGCTGGAGTTTTGAAACTCATCCCGTCCAAGAACCCTTATCATCAGGCTGAAGACACCGTGACTTAAAAAGGACTTTGGAGGTAACTAAGTAGCATCCTTCAAGGCAAACAATTTTTTTTTTCTTTTCTTTAATTCTGATTTGTAACAATTTTATTCTTAAAATTTTAATTTTTATCTTAAGTAATTTTAATTAATTTTTAAAAATTGATTAATGCCTAACTTATCTGACAGACTACCACAAAATAGACAAGAAGACGACACGTTTGACCTTACCGAACTGACAGACACCTTACTAGAACAAACAACAATTAAAACCATGACCACATACAGCTTAACCGATTTGGATATTAAATATATTCCCCGTTATAATGGCAATCCAGAGGATTTAATTTATTTTTGCAAAATTGTTAGGAAAATTTATAATGAAGTATGCCACAAAGATAATCAATTAAAAGACCAAAATCGCGGACGATTACTAAACGCTGTTCAAGCGAGATTAGATGGCCCCGCCAAACGATGCCTTATTCTTAAAGATTGTAAATCTGTTCCTGACCTTTTAATTTATCTTGAACAGGAATATAAGGACACTAGAACATGCGAACAGCTCGCATCTGAAATTTTTCAAACAATACCTTACCGACACGAACACCCACTACAGTATATTGAAAGACTTGAAGGGATTAAGGCTCTCTTATGTGCTCGAGCCGCACTCGATGAAGCGAATTTAGACAATTATATGAAAATTAAAGACAAGGACATCATTTATCACACACTCAGACATTTACACAAAGATTTAGCAGACTTTTTACGACATATGAAATTGGACGACATAGGTGGCGTACGACAAGCACTTCAAAACGAAGCTGCACCAATTGTTGATAGATTATACCTTCACAACTATGACAGAAGACCGAGACAATAGCAGCAGCATAAAGCCCAAAAACAATTTAACGTCCACCCAACATACGATTACAGACCAAAACAATACCCCAGCTATTATAAACCTCGACACGACTATGAACGACCCTATCACAACCAATACCACTATGAACCCCGACCTAAAGAACCAGACAACAGGTGGCAACGACCTGTCTGGGACAGACATGATCAAAACCCTCAACCACGACATTATAGTGAAGACAGACGAAACGTCCCAATTTATAACATACCTTGGGAAGCAAAAAAACAGGAAAATTTTTTTCAGGGGCAACCACACAAACATGAGTCACAAAACACGGTGTCCATGAGGACAGTAAGATCAAATAATGTCAATTACATTGACCACAACCCGGCAGACGACCGACTAACAAAACTTGAAGAAAAAATGTCGACACTCATGACCAAGTTTCATCATTTTTTAGACATAGGACACGCACCGCCCCCGAATTTACCCTAGCACTGACAGAAAGTTTACCCCATTTTACTGATAAAATCGGACAGACCTGGCTACTTGACACCGGATCATCAAAAAACTATATTAACCCAAATTCCTTACCCGAGGGAATAAAAATAAAATCGGAAGACTTTTTGTTAAAACACCAGTAGGACGCCATAAGGGCACTCAGACTACTGAGATTAACCTAGCTCCATGGGACTAAATGAGGAAGTTAAAGTTAAATTTTACATATTTCCATTTAGTAATAAATTTAATATATTGATCGGTTATGAAACATTAAAAGAATTAAAATGCACGATAGATTGCGATGAAAATAAAATAAGTTTATTAAATAAAAAAAATAAAAATACAAGATAACTTAATTATAGAAAATGAGCTATATCATATAAATAAAAGTGAAATAAAAACGTTGATCAGACACGAACATTTAGACGATGAAGTAACGGACAAACTGGTAACTATACTACAAAAATACCCGAAACTAATAAAAAAAGAAGATGAACCTTTACCCGCGACTAACTTACTCAAACATAAAATTGAACTGAAAACTGACAGACCCATATACACAAGAAATTATAGATATCCTAATCACTTTAAGCAGGATATCCAAGATGAAGTAGACAAGTTGTTAAAAGCCAAAATAATTCGCGAAAGCAATTCACCTTTTAATTCTCCCATTTGGGTGGTACCAAAAAAAAACAGACGCTAGTGGAAAAAGAAAAGTACGAATGGTAATCGACTATAGGAAACTCAATGCCGAAACAGTGACAGACAAATTCCCCCTTCCTAATATAGAAGATTTATTTAATCAACTAACAGGTGCAAAATATTTTTCAACTATAGACTTAACGAGCGGATTTCACCAAATTGAACTGACAGATGACTCGATACCATTGACAGCATTTAGCACAGACAATAATCATTATGAATTTCTCCGGCTCCCCTTTGGCGTAGTAAACGGACCCCCCACCTTTCAAAGAGTCATGAACATGGCTATCCAAAATGTACCAAATGCATTCGTCTATATTGACGATATTATAGTGTACTCGAAAACTGCGGAAGACCACCTTGTACACCTCTCAAACGTATTTGATGCTCTCCATAACCATAACTTGACAATACAACTTGACAAAACTGAATTTATAAAGACAGAATTACCATTTCTCGGACACATAGTATCAGGCGAAGGACTTAAACCAAACCCCGACAAAATTAAAGCTATCACAGAATTCCCCCTACCAACGACCGAAAAACAAATTCGTCAATTTCTGGGACCTACAGGATACTATCGACGTTTCATTCATAATTACGTACACATTGCAAAACCTTTAACGAACGCTTTAAAAACGGAAACACCGCTACTCTCTTCAGACTTTAAAGACTGCGTTACAACACTAAAAAATATGATCACAAACGCACCAGTACTACAATTACCAAATTGGAACCTTCCTTTTATATTGACAACCGACGCAAGTAATGTCGCAAAAGGGGCTGTACTTTCCCAAATCTCTGAAGGACGAGATCACCCTATGCATTCGGCTCTCGAACACTATCTCCTACTGAAACAAGAAATTCAACAATAGAAAAAGAATTACTGACTGTAGTATGGGCCTGCAATCACTTCAAACCCTACTTATATGGTAAACATTTTATTTTACAAACGGACCACAAACCACTAACTTGGGTTTTTACAATGAAGAACGGAAATACACGGTTAATGAAATGGATATTCTAGCTAGCCGACTTCGTATTTGAAATAAAACACAAAGGCAAAACAAATTTTGTTGCGGACGCACTTTCTCGAAATCCCCCACCTGACCAATTAATGAACATAACTGAAACTGATATAATGAACGAATTCGACCGATTACTTAATGAGACAGCTGTAGCTGACGACGCACATTCCGACACCCTTTTATCTGAACTAGAAGCGACATTGGAAGGTCGGAATCGCCATGACTCAGAATCTGACCTTGCCACAGACACTCACAGGAAACATCCAACCAACAAGTTTGTATCATAACTGACGATAGACCGATCAATGTCGAAAAACTTCAAATTTTTATACAGAGAGGAAACCAAGAAATGACACTTGTTAAACCATTTAACAAAAACAGGTATCTTATTGAGGCGGCATACCCACTTCAGAGGTGGTTCGGACAGAATTTGACAAAATTTTTGATAAAATTTCTCGAATTATTCAGGACAAATTTCCAACTGTCAAAATCAAACGCTACAAAAAGAAATGTCTTGACGTACTAACTGACAGTGAACAAAACGAACTAATTGACTCATATCATATTGGAAAGACATATACGTCATATATATAAAACGTGACTATTACTCCCCAGAATGAAGGACAAAATCATGACTTATGTGAACCAATGTACGGTTTGTAGAAAAACAAAGTATGACCGTAAACCCATTAAAACAAAATTTTGTATAACACCTACACCTACTTTTCACGAAATTATGATAGACACTTTACATTATGAGCAAAAATACATTGACACTTTAATCGACACATTTTCAAAAATACTTTTTTCACGCTTGACATCTACACTTAATGCACACGAAATAATGGTCATAATTGCCGAATATTTAGAACTATTCCCAGCGCCAGTACGTATTAAAATGGACAACGAGAGAGAATTTAAAAACGGATTAATAGAAAACTTTTTAAAATCAAACGGAATGGAGGCTTATTACACAACTCCTAGACATCCAAATTCCCTAGGTCTTGCAAATAGAAACAATTCGACATTAATTGAAATATTACGAGCCACAAAAGAAAAATTTCCTACAGAGCCCCTGAAACACCGCTTACGACTAACGACAATAGCCTATAACAATACACTCAACTTAAATTTAAAAATGACACCAAACGAAATCACATATGGACCAACACATAACAAAGAAATTGAAAATCAAGTAAATGAACAATTAGTCCAACAATACCACGACCAACTCAAAATAGTACATGAAATCGATAGAGACCAAATAACGCGTGAGAAAAATGTTAGAACTACTAAACTTAACGAAAATAGGGAGGACCCCAAAGTACCAAGCGAAGCATATGTCAAAGCACCGGTTAGATTAAAATCCCAAAACCCATATAAACCAGTTGTAACATATTTTGATAAAAACAAAAAAATTAAAGTCCATAAGGACAATATCCAGAGACACAGGAAAGACTATAACAAAGCTACATATGCAAGCATGTAGTGCTTCTGTTTCAGATGCACTCCTTGAACCTGATATGGTGGACACTCGCCTTACTGATAACTGTTGACTCTTACAAAGTGACCGACCTGCACGAGACAGCTGGCGTTGCTCCTATCAAATTACCAGCCGCATATCTACTAGACAAGACTTATACCATTACCTACTATATAAACTTCACTAACCTCTATACTGAATTACTAGAAACTCAACTAGTTCTTCCGAAATTTCAATTCCTGAATACTTACACGATAACAAAAAGACTCCTGCATCTCACAAAAAATAAATTAGAACTTCTCTCTAATGTACACGAACCAACTGTCTCAACAAGTAAACGAGGACTGATAAATGGACTAGATTCTGCTATAAGCTGGCTAACAGGAAACATGGAAGCTAACGATAAAGAATAACAAAAGTCCGTCACGCAGGGGCTGCGGCTGCGTAAACTAAGCAGATTTCCCACGTGAAGTTTTACAATAGAGAAATCTGCCTAATAACAACTTTAGTAGTAAGAAACCTCTAAACCTAAAAAACATTATTTAGGGCGTAATAACCCAGTAGTTTCTAGCCCCAAAAAACAGTTAACCTAACCTCTAAACCTATTCACGAGGGACGATAGTTATGGAAACGGCCGCCAGAGCTATCGGCGGAAACTCCGAACATAGCCTACTGGTAATCACACGCAGGATACAAATGCAAATATCTCGGTTAATATTCAAGATAGAGAATTAATGTATAGAACAATATTTATAGTAAATTTAATTTGCAATAAGATTGGTTCTATACAATTTTTTGATCCGACATATAGTAACGGAGATATTTCGAATTTTCGAAAATCCTCCCCTCTAAACCCCCCCTCCCACTGGTCCGATTTCAGCCGTTAACGAACTTGATCTTTCTTTTTACATAAAACGCGTAAATATGAAGTTTGGTAAGGATCAAACAAAAATTGCGACCGCTAGAGCGGTAACAGACAAATATATATATATAAAAACAAACAAATTAAGCTGCCCTCTTTCTGAGGGTACCTTTGTGGTCAGCCTCCTAATCTGCCAGTTTTGGTAATATTATTAATTTTTTAATTTTATTTTGTTTATATTGTATATTGAAATTTGGATAATTGAATGGAGGAACTTTGGGAGGTACCTCAGGTGAGATTGCAGCTTAATATTTCAGATTTATTTTTTATATAAATGGTGGTTCACAATTTTTATAGATGACTTTAGGATAAGGGTGGACAAGTCCTTCAGGTCATCTTTGTTCAGCCCATATTCAATTAAGGTCTTGACGGTTTTTTGATGGAGGACTCCTCTTGAACCAAACAGAAGCCCCATAACTGTCCAGTCTTGGATGTGGTATTTTTCAGAGAAATACAGGCAACATGGCTCGTATATTCCTTTCTTCTCTTGATCTACCTCGTCTGCTTGATTTTGGCTCGTCTCAAACCGGACAGTGGGATCCAAAATTAATCCTTTCTTTTCATTTTTCAATATCGCTACAATGTCTGCTCTTCTTGGAGTACCGTCTGCGGAATTACAGGTCACCTCTTCGAATATATCCCAATTTGGGTGCTTCTTTTTCAAGAGTTGAGCAATTTGAGCCCGGACCTTATGATGTCGTGAGTTGCGCATCTGCTCGCCCCATTGGCAGGAACCTAGGACATGGGGAAGGGTTTCAATCTCACTGCAATGCCTACAGTGGGCGTTTCCTAGGTTCCTTCCTGGGACAGAGCGAACTGGCACTAAGTTCACATTCATCTTCACCGCCGTTGTCCATTCAGATGAAGAGAGCCCTTTTTTGTCAGAAATCCACGAATTACTGGCCTGCCAGTCGTTAAACGTTTCTACGCCTTTTCCTTTAGCTGGTAAAGAGCACCACTCGCTAAAGGATCTTTGGCGTAGGTCTTTTCGCAAGTTTCTGACGCTGAGATATTCGTTTTTCTCTTTTGTGATATCAAGGGCTTTTAAGCAGTCCGATATTTCAGTAGTGCAATCTCTCGTTTGAAGTACGTATGGGTTCATGTCTTTGATAATGGCCATACATACATTTATATGTTGCAAGAAAGCCTCCCAATATGACTTAAACAATCCCAAACCTCTAACTTTTCGTGATGAATAAAACATACTGTTAGGAGTATCTGATGGCAAGCTTAATATTTCTTTTACACAGCTCCTAATTATTTTATCTATTTTCGATAAAAAGGGAGGTTTGAGATCTTTTATTGGTGCGCACTGAAGAGGGTAAATCATTATTGGCCATATATATTGGTTTAATATATTTAACTTTTGGTCAGGCTTGAGCAAACTGGAGGATGACAGCTTGTTTAGTTTTTCAACCAGCGTGCTTGTGAGTTTCTCAGTATCGAGACAGATTTCTTGCTGAAATGAAACTCCCAGATATTTTATTTTCTCATTTTGGCCGATACTGAAAATTGTTTGCCCGTCCATAGTTGTAATTTCTCGCTGTACCAATTTTCCTTTTTCGATTATTATTCCTGTGCTCTTTTTTGCATTCACCTTTAGGCCAATCTTTTGAAAACAGTCAATTGCCTGCTCGATCAAGTGTTCGGCTGAAGTTTTATCTTTTGCGATAAGAGCAACATCATCGGCAAATCCGCAGCATGAGAGATTTGGTAAATTGTCAATCAATTGGTATCCATAGGCATTGCATATATCTTTTTCACTGAGCTCTTGGAATACGAAATCTATCGCCATGTTGAAGAGAAAGGGCGATAGTGGATCCCCCTGGCCGACACCTTTCATCATAGGGATTGGTTCAGTTTTCTTGTTCTTGGGCAGTGAAAAAGTTATTTGATTTCCTTCTAATAGGCTGGTTACAAGTTTTTTCACTTTAATTGGAATTGGGTAAGTTGATAGGGTTCTTTTTATATGTGCGTGTCCTACATTATCAAATGCTTTAGATACGTCCAGAAAAATTACGCAACAGTCTTTTTTGCTTTGCTTAGCATTTTGGATGCATGCATTAATTAATGACGAATTGATAAATGTTCCAGGGCATGCAACAAATCCTCTCTGATGAGTAGAGAGTTCGACGTGCGGTTTCAATTTCCTATCTATTGCTCTGACAATTACTCTTCTGAGTATGGAGTAAATAGTGATAGGACGATAATTGGAAACATCATGTTTATCACCAGATTTGAATATTAGTATGGTTCTTCCTAGTTTGAATGAGTCCGGGACAAAGCTCCATTTTAGCATGTAGTTTGTTATGTGTGCCATAACCTTGTAACATTTTAGGTCTCGGATTGTTCGTACAAAGATTCCATCTGGTCCAGGAGCCGAATCTAGTGAAATACCTTTTGTTGCAGCCTCTAGGTCATTCTCATTAAAATCGATGTCTTCTGTTACGTCAAGACATTCTTTATAGTTGTCTAACTGACAGTTATTTTCCGATCCGAAGATATGTTCGAAATGGTTTTTTATGTCTAAACTGTCTAGGTTAGATGTTGTTGACTCTTCTGGATTATCAAAAATCTTTTGAACGACTTTCTTTCGCCTGTAATAATAGTAATGTTGGGCTAGTTCAAAATTATATCTGTTCCTACGGCGTTCTGACTCTCTTTTGCGTTTCTTTATTGGGTCACGTTCTCTGCGGTAGGTATATCCATCTAAATTGTTCTTACCCCTTTTCCTGGCTTCATAATATTTTGTGGCCGGATGAACAGGTGCTTTACCACTCATTTGTTCACCATGCAGAAAGTTCGTGAAGTCATTTATAGCATCGTTAAACGCAGTGTCGTTTCTGTCGTTTATTAATAAGTTATTAAAGTTGTATTCCCAATTTTGAAGACAATTTTGCAGGTTAATACCATCTGTTTCATCATCGGAAAAATTAGCATTATGGTTTTCAGGTGACGGATTAATATGGCTGATTCTGTAGGCATCTGGATGAGCCTTACTCACGTGAATTTGGACATTTTTGCACTCCTTCCCACAGATTCCACATTTTACAACAATTTTGTCTTCATTTCCTTTATGACTTCTCGACAAGTGGCGGTTAATTCCCCGTTTTGTTAAGACTTTTTGGCATAGGTGACACTCGACGAGGTCGCTAGCCGTATTATTTGAATTGCTCAGATGTTGTATATCTACTGAATTATTCATTGAAATTTTACTTACTTTAAGACATAATTAGATAGTAGTCTTTGATAAAGTAATCGAACATTGGTGAAGGGACATCGCTTCTCTTAGTTTATGTGAAATATTTACTTTTTCTTCCCTTCTAATGAGTGGTTTCTTTAAAAATTTCAAGAACAAATTTTTTGAGCTTTCAATGCTTTTCGTGCCAGCTGGTTTATATATATATATACAGTTTTGAACGGACCTCATTTTCGTCATCTACTAGGTAGGATCGATGGACATTTGAAGAAAAATGTCGAAAATTCCGTCATGAGTACAACCTCAATAGCTGATTTCCCTTAAGGGAAATCTGCTAAAAATACGATACACTTATAAACGAACTAGAACGCAATGAATTTAAACTCGAACATAACATTGAACACCAAGCTCAATCAAATAAAGACCTTATTGACACTTTTCGAAAAGACATTAACTCTTTAAATGTAAATAATAACAAATTAAAATTAATGGTCAATTCAATCGATAATGATGAACTCCGAGTTCATCTAAATGAATTATACTTAGCACTAAACTATATATACATTAGAGTACCTAATGGAAATTGAAAGAACCCTGGAATTTTGCCAAACTGGAATAGTTCCATCATCAATTTTCACTCAATTAAATCTTAAATCTCTTCAGAATATAACTTTAATTTCTTCCCAACCAGAAGTCCTCTGGATAACCAGCAAACTGCATTGTGCCGTCACACAAGTACTATTACACGTTTTTGTATCATTACCACTCAAATCCCAGACACTTACCTCTTATTACCAACTTCCAATACCCATTGAGACACACCCAATCTTATACAACACTCACTCCTTACAACTTCATATTAAAAACTAACAGTACATACTTTGACGCAAATTGTACTCTACTACTAAATAACTATTATTGTCAGTCCACCACCGAAATTAATAATTTATGTATCGAAAATATATTTCATGGCCTCATAGACAACTGTACTACTACTACAATTGTAACTACACCGATTTTAAAATATTACGATAATATTGATATGTACCTTAGCTTTAAGTATAGAGTAGTTCACATAAATTATATATCTAATCCCCTATATTTACCTGTTACAGCACTTATACAATTAGAACCACACGAAAGATTGTTAGAACATAAGTTACCTAATATTAAGCAAATAGATTCAGAAGTTATTGTCATAAATCAAGAGCCCAATCACATACATATGTATAATATTTCATTTATTACTACTATTTATTAACGTCCACTTTTTGCAACTCAGGCTAATTGGGACGGGTTATCTACAGGTTACCACCCTTTTCTAGCCAGGGTGAGATCTTAGGATGTTATTTAATGAATTTCGTCACTAAATAATTTCCTTTGCCCAGGCGAGAATCGAACTCGCCACTCTAGGTTTACCATGTGAGATAAAGGTCAACGCTTTAACTCGTATGGCTAACCTGAGCCCCAAAAATATTTCATTTGATAACTTAACAATACCTGACGAAAACCATTTATCTTTTGAAGTACTAGACACTTTTAGTTTAGATGTAAGAGATGTTTGTATATATTTTATATTAGCCTATCTAGTAGTATGTAACTTGTATTCCATATACTGCTGTACAAAGCTTGCTGTACCTATTGCGAAACTGCCGCACAATGCATTGTAAATCGTTGGTACATTTATTAAATTGTTTTGTTTATTTCTGTCTTATCAATCTACTCATTACCCATAGCAAACTGCTGACCCCGACGTGAGTGATGTAAACGTTAAGTGAATATAAAATTGCGTCTAGCTGTCACCATGGGCTCCCCTACTTTAAAATTGATTAGTGAGTCAGGAGCGAGTGCGGGCACTAGGCAACAATGCGTGCATAACCTTTTCATCTAGGTTAGAATAGTGACAAATGAACCTGTCAGTGTCTCTTGCGAAACTGCCCCACAGAACATTGTAAATTGTTGTTTCACCGATTAAATTGTTTTGGTTACTTCTCTCTTATTATTGTACACATTGCCCACACCAAAGTGGGGACCCCGACGTGTGTGTTTTAATAGTTAACAGTTACATATAATTGCGTGTATCTGTTACCAGCCCCCCCCCCGCTTTTTAATTTATTAGTGAGACGGGAACGTGTGCGGGCTAGTTGTAACGCTTCTTGCATTACCTGTTAAACGAGTTTAGAAGAGTGACAAAAGAACAGGTCCGTCCCTCGTGCAAAACTGCTCCAAAACATTGTAAATTGTTTATACACTTATTAAATTGTTTTGTTTACTTCTCTATTAATATTCTACACATTACCCACACCAAAGTGGGGACCCTGACATTTGTGATGTAATAGTTAACAGTTACATAACTTGCGTATAGCGGTCACCGCCCCCCCCCCTGCTTTAAAATTAATTATTGAGACGGGAGGGAGTGCGGGCTAGTGGCAACACTGCGTGCATAACCTGTTCAACGAGTTTAGAAGAGAGACAAAAGAAGGGTCAGTGCCTCCTGCGAAACTGCCCCATAGAACATTGTAAATTGTTGGTACACTTATTAAAAGGTTTTGGTTACTTCTCTCTTATTATTCTACACATTGCCCACACCAAAGTGGGGACCCCGACGTGAGTGATTTAATAGTTAACAGTTACATATAATTTCGTGTATCTGTTACCAGCCCCCCCCCACGCTTTTTAATTTATTAGTGAGACGGGAACGTGTGCGGGCTAGTGTTAACACTGCGTGCATAACCTGTTCAACGAGTTTAGAAGAATGACAAAAGAAGGGTCAGGGTCTCTTGCGAAACTGTCCCACAGCATTGTTACGTATAGCTGTCACTTGGGGTCCACTGCTTTAAAATTTAATAGTGAGTCGGGAGCGAGTGCGGGCTAGTTGTAACGCTTCGTGCATAACCTGTTCAACGAGTTTAGAAGAGTGACAAAAGAACGGGTCCGTCCCTCGTGCAAAACTGCTCCAAAACATTGTAAATTGTTTATACACTTATTAAATTGTTTTGTTTACTTCCCTATTATTATTCTACACATTACCTACACCAAAGTGGGGACCCTGACATTTGTGATGTAATAGTTAACAGTTACATAAACTTGCGTATAGCGGTCACCGCCCCCCCCCCCTGCTTTAACAAAATACAAAATACAGCTATTATTTGAAATATTAATGTCTTGTTCCCTGATTAAGCTTGAATGATAAGAAAAGTGCAATTTTGTAATAATATTCTCTATGTTCTTTCCTATGATTCTTAAGAATAATTCTTTTTGAAATCACAAAATAATATTTAATTTTTGAAAAAAATATAATCTCTTATTCTCTTTTATGAACATATAGTGATTGGGTTTCTTGCGAGGTAACTTTACATTCATTATATATTAAATATATTTAGTTATTAAAACTTCTGACATTTATTTCAGAGCCTATTTGACAGTAATTTTGTTGCTTTTCCTTTTAATAAATTTATTCCAAGTTGAATTTGAAAAATCTGTATTTATTTCTGTAATATAATAGTGTTTTAACTGAATTATTTAGCTTTGTACAGTATATTACATAATATGTATTATATTAGTCTGATAATAAATTCATCTTTTCTTTTATAATTTGGAGAGAAATAACTTCATGTATTTACAAAATGTTTACAATAGGTCATGTTTTGTAATGTATAAACTTAACTAATTAATATGAAAGGAAATATCAAATAGAAATACTGAGGTTGAATGGGTGTGTTGATTTGACATGGAATGAGCCCAACAGTACATTTTGTCGCATCAACATCTTTTTACTAAGCGAACTACCCTATATTGCTAATTCGTGCTCATTAATAGATGTATTTAATTTGAAACACTGTTTTCATTTCCCTTCCTCAACGTTTTCACATATGTAATCTCAAATTTCTGAAAGTTGTATTAGTTAAGAGTTGCTATTTTAGAAGACATACAAAGTGGATTAATGTCCAAGTCATTGCAACAGGTGGAAATCAGCTTAGTTTATGCAGCCCTTCTGGGATAGACCTTTTTTAGGCCCATTTCCATAAGCCAAGATACATGTATATTTTTTATCGTAAGATACAGTCGAAACAGTCTCATGCAAGAAGGAAATAATCATTTGCTCTGATTACAATTTTCCAATGCTTTTTAACATTTCATATAAATTGCCATAGTTTCTGAGAGTAATGCATAGTTTCTGGATTACTTTTATATGTTTGCTATATCATATTATATTACTTTTTTGTTAGATCTTGAAAATGCCCTTGTTTTTAATGTGTTAATTGTTGTTCTAGGTACATGTATTTATTTTGAAGGCACTAATAGCTTTTAGAAGCTTATTTAGACTGACTCTTGAAATAAGTTCAATAATTATGGAAGTGAATATAGAGACCTGTAATCTAGAATTATATATATTAAAATTATTTCAATTTAATTATTTATTTAATAACTAGTGAATTCCTTTTTATTTTGTTTCAGGTGACTAACCAGCTGCAAACCCTTGATTCTTCAGGATGTATTTATAGGTTACTCCTGAGGTACACATAGAAGATTGTTTTATTAATTTTATTCTCAGAAAATAATATATTTTTTTAATTAATAAATTATTAACATAACTACTTAGTAGTTTTTGTACACATCCCAGTGTGTATTTCTCCATTTCCTCTTCATTCCATGGGTGCTGTTAGTTTTTCCTAGTTCTGTCTAAATGGGTCTAAAAAGTCTCTGTACACATGGTTTTGAAATGTTTAAACAGGCTTAAGGGGGAGATTGATTGCTTTGATACATCGTTTCTTTAATTTCTGTTTATACACAAACGTACATATGTAAAAGTTTACAAATTGTTATCAAATGTAATTATATACTTCAAATATAAATTTGGTCTATAAAAAACTTTTCCTGAAAATTCTTCAGAAATTATATTTTTAAAACAGCTGTAAGTGTATGGAGCCTTTTTTGAGCCATTGTAACTGGGGTTATTTCTATTAAATATCATAAGGTATTTAAACATGATTCCATGCATCCCATTCTAGAATTTCAACTTCATCTATTTAAGTTCCTCGCCTCAGCCAATTCTGTTTGAAGGTACAGAACACTGCATTTAAAAATAATTTTTCCATTATAGATCCGGCTCCTATTTTTATTCCAAAACCGACTATCTTTTGTTGGCTTTTAAAGAATCACAATAATTAATATTAATATTCTCACTGCAGCAGTGAAAAATATTGGCCTTGCCTTGAGTGCAAATGCTCTTGAGACGGAGGCTTTGCTGTACTTTTTTTTCTAATGTTGATGTATTGACTAAATCAAAAGGTTGAAAAACAAGTGTCATTTGATGTTATGAAATTTGCAAATGTTTATACCAATTACAAATGTTACATAAATCCATTAGATTACTGTTTGGTTAGCTGAATGTATTTGAGAAAGGTGATGCACTAAGATCATTCAGCTTGGACTGTCAAACCAACACAGCCTAGCATCTTCTTTTTAATTGAGTTAAAAATACTTTCAAGAATCATGCAATAAATACCTTTAGCATTTTACTTGATATTGAATTAGTTAATATGGATTAAATGTAAAAATTTAATATTTTAAGTACAATGTAATTAGTTATATTCTCTTAAATTTGAAATTTTCAGAGAAAAATTCTTACAAGCATAAAAGTAGGAGGTAGACAAGAAAGGTGGTCTCTTCAATAATCCATTTTACAGGTTAAAAAATTCAGAATAAATATTTTAAAAAAATGGTAGAGCCATCAACCCCCCCCCCCTCTTATTAGTAATAAGACATTTACTTACTACCACTTACTTTTGTAAAATAGCCGTATCACTCTCATGAATGATCTTATAATTGTTATATTTAATATAACATAGAAGTCTCAGTATTTCTCATTATAATATTTAACATAAACAAACCAAAGAAAGTTACTTCAACTGGACTAATATTGTTCCAAGTATGTCATATTACTGGAACATTTATTTAAAATAAAGTTAAGTTACTTGCCAAGTACCTAAACAAGAAATATTTAAGGCTAAAAGGAAGGTTTCTTGAATTAGGAACTCTAGAAATTCTGGTCTCTCAGTTCTCTTTCTGCTCCCTCAGCATTTTATTTTAGATCATCTCTCAATCACATTAACAAAAATATTTAACTTTATTCATTTAAACTTTAAGGCAAAATTAATTATTTGTCTTGCAATAATTCTGAATTTAAATAATTCAAATGCACTCTGAGGGCATTTCATACCTACACCCTCAACACTTCCTAAGTGAGTTTTGTGTAACTAGAAAGATACTAGCGTTGATGACGTAAGCGTAAATTGATGACGTCCGAGTTTTGTTAGGAATTGCTCGCCTGACGTCATCAAATAGGTATAGAACAGGATTCCATACCATTACCCATACCAAAGTGTGTAGCTGTTACCAGCCCCCCCCCCACCTCCAGCTTTTTAATTTATAAGTGAGACGGGAACGAGGGCGGACTAGTGGCAACACTGCGTTCATAACCTGTTCAACGAGGTTACAAGAGTGACAAAGGAATGGGTCAGTACCTCGTGCGAAACTGCCACAAATTATATTAAATTGTCGATACACTTATTAAATTGTTTTGTTTACTTCTCTCTTATTATTCTACACATTATCCAAACCAAAGGGGGGACCCCGGCCTTTTGTGATGTAATAGTTAACAATTACATAAACTTGCGTATAGCGGTCACCGCCCCCCTCCTTGCTTTAAAATTAATTATTGAGACGGGAGGGAGTGCGGGCTAGTGGCAACACTGCTTGCATAACCTGATCAACGAGTTTAGAAGAGTCACAAAAGAAGGGTCAGTGTCTCGTGCGAAACTGTCCCAAAACATTGTAAAATGTTGATACACTTATTTAGTTGTTTTGTTTACTTCTCTCTTATTATTCTACACATTACCCACACCAAAGTGGGGACCCCGGCGTGTGTGATGTAATAGTTAACAGTTACATAAAATTGCGTATAGCTGTCGCCGGGGCCCCCCTGCATAAAAATTAATTGTTGAGACGAGTGGGATTGCGGGCTAGTGTCAACACTGCGTGCATAACCTGTTAAACGAGTTTAGAAGAATAACAAAAGAAGGGTCAGTGTCGTTTGCGAAACTGTCCCAAAATATTGTTGCGTATAGCTGTCACCATGGGCTCCCCTACTTTAAAATTGATTAGTGAGTCGGGAGCGAGTCCTGGCACTAGGTAACAATGCGTGCATAACCTGTTCATCTAGGTTAGAATAGTGACAAAAGAACGTGTCAGTGCCTCTTTCGAAACTGCCCCAAAAAACATTGTAAATTGTTTATACACTTGTGGAGGGGGGATGCGAGACGTAAAGAAGAAGTCAAGGCCAATTTAACTAAATCAAATATATTAACAACAATAATAAATAATGATAAAGTTATTAACAATGTCCATTCACGGCCACACTTCAGACTCCCGTTTTCACAGTTTATAAACACGCACTGTAACCTAAAACGTGGCTCACTACGCGAATGCCGATAGGAGACTCACTAAGTCCCTCACTAAGTTATAGGGACTTCTCCATAGCAACGTATAGCAGCGAGATACTCGCGAACATATGGAAATTATGACTAGCTGTCAAGGTTATTCATTCGCGAGTACCTCGCCACTACACACTTATTAAATTGTTTTGTCTACTTCTCTCTTATTATTCTACTCACTGCCCACACCAAAGTGGGGACACCGACGTGAGTGATTTAATAGTTAAAAATTACATATAATTGCGTGTAGCTGTTACCAGCCGCCCCCCGCCCCGATTTTTAATTTATTAGTGAGACTTGAACAAGTGCGAGCTAGTGGCAATACTGCGTTCAGAACCTGTTCAACGTGTTTAGAAGAGTGACATAAGAACGGGTCAGTCCCTCTAACGAACTGCCCCAAAACATTGTAAATTGTTGATACACTTATTAAATTGCTCTGGTTACTTCTCTCTTATAATTCTACACATTACCCACACCAAAGTGGGGACCCCGACGTGTGTGATGTAATAGTTAACAGTAACATAAACTTGCGTATAGAGGTCACCGGCCCCCCCCCCCAGCTTTTAAATTAATTATTGAGACGGGAAGGATTGCGGGTTAGAGGCAACACTGCGTGCATAACCTGTTCAACGAGGTTAGAAGAATGACAAAAGAAGGGTCAGTGTCTCTTGCGAAACTACCCCAAAAAACATTGTAAATTGTTGGTACGCTTATTAAATTGTATTGGTTACTTCTCTCTTTTTATTCTACACATCACCCACTCCAAAGTGGGGACCCCGACGTGAGTGACTTAATAGTTAACAGTTACACATAATTGCGTGTAGCTGTTACCAGCCCCCCCCCCCCGCTGTTTAATTTATTAGTGAGACGGGAACGAGAGGGAGCTAGTGGCAACACTGCATGTATAACCTGTTCAACGAGGTTACACCAGTGACAAAGGATTGGGTCGGTACCTCGTGATAAACTACCCCAATAAATTGTAAATTGTTGATACACTTATTAAATTGTTTTGTTTACTTCTCTCTTATTATTCTACACATTACCTACACAAAAGTGGGGACCCCGACTTTGTAATGTAATAGTTAATGGTTACATAAACTTGCTTATAGCGGTCACCGCCCCCCCCCCCCCGCTTTTAAAGTAATTATTCAGACGGGAGGGAATGCGGGCTAGTGGCAACACTGCGTGCATAACCTGTTCAACGTGTTTAGAAGAGTGACAAAAGAACGGGTCAGTGTCTCTAGCGAAACTCTCCCAAAACATTGTTGCGTATAGCTGTCACTGGGGGCTCCATTGCTTTAAAATTTAATAGTGATTCGGGAGCGAGTACGGGCTAGTTGTAACACTGCGTGCATATCCTGTTCAACGAGGTTACGAAAGTGACTAAAATACGGATCAGTGCCTCTTGCGAAACTGCCCCAATAAATTGTAAATTGTTGATACACTTATTAAATAGTTTTGTTTACTTCTGTCTTATTATTCTACTCATTGCCCACTGCGAACTGCTGACCCCGACGAGAGTGATGTAATAGTTAAGTGAATATAAACTTGCGTCTAGCTGTCACCATGGGATCCCCTACTTTAAAATTGATTAGTGAGTCAGGAGCGAGTGCGGGCACTAGGCAACAATGCGTGCATAACCTTTTCATCTAGGTTAGAATAGTGACAAATGAATGAGTCAGTGTCTCTAGCGAAACTGCCCCACAAAACATTGTAAATTGTTGATACACTTATTAAATTGTTTTGTTTACTTCTCTCTTATTATTCTACACATTACCCACACCAAAGTGGGGACCCCGACGTGAGTGATGTAATACTTATGTTCATTCGTCATTTGAATTTGAATTTCCCGCGCTCGCTGAGTTCACAAACCCACCACGGTCACCGGGGCTCCCCTGCTTAAAATTAATTATTGAGACGGGAGTGCGGGCTAGTGGCAACACTGCTTGCATAACCTGTTTAACGAGTTTAGAAGAATTAAGTTTTGTTTACTTCTCTCTTATTATTGTACAGATTACCCACACCAAAGTGGGGACCCCGACGTGTGTGATGTAATAGTTAACAGTAACATAAATTTGCGTATAGCGGTCACCGGGGCTCCCCTGCTTAAAATTAATTATTGAGACGGGAGTGCGGGCTAGTGGCAACACTGCGTGCATAACCTGTTTAACGAGTTTAGAATGACAAAAGAAGGGTCAGTGTCTCATGCGAAACTGTCCCAAAACATTGTAAAATGTTGATACACTTATTAAATTGGTTTGGTTACTTCTCTCTTATAATTCTGCACATTGCCCACACCAATGTGGTTACCCCGCGTGAGTGATGTAACATTTATATAAACTTGCGTATAGCGGTCACCGCCCCCCCCCTGCTTTAAAATTAATTATTGAGACGGGAGGGAGTGCGGGCTAGTGGCAACACTGCGTGCATAACCTGTTCAACGAGTTTAGAATAGTGACAAAAGAAGGGGTCATTAACTCCTGCAAAACTGCCCCAAAACATTATTGCGTATAGCTGTCACCAGGGGCTCCCCTACTTTAAAATTGATTAGTGAGTCGGGAGCGAGTGCGGGCACTAGGAAACAATGCGTGCATAACCTTTTCATCTAGGTTAGAATAGTGACAAAAGAACGTGTCAGTGCCTCTTGCGAAACTGCCCCAATAAATTGTAAATTGTTGATATACTTATGAAATAGTTTTGTTTACTTCTCTCTTATTATTCTACACATTACCTACACCAAAGTGGGGACCTCGGCCTTTTGTGATGCAATAGTTAACAATTACATAAACTTGCGTATAGAGGTCCCCGGCCCCCCCCCCAGCTTTTAAATTAATTATTGAGACGGGAAGGATTGCGGGTTAGTGGCAACACTGCGTGCATAACCTGTTCAACGAGGTTAGAAGAATGACAAAAGAAGGGTCAGTGTCTCTTGCGAAACTACCCCAAAAAACATTGTAAATTGTTGGTACGCTTAATAAATTGTATTGGTTACTTCTCTCTTTTTATTCTACACATCACCCACTCCAAAGTGGGGACCCCGACGTGAGTGACTTAATAGTTAACAGTTACCCGCCCCCCCCCCCGCTGTTTAATTTATTAGTGAGACGGGAACGAGAGGGAGCTAGTGGCAACACTGCGTGCATAACCTGTTCAACGAGGTTACACCAGTGACAAAGGATTGGGTCGGTACCTCGTGATAAACTACCCCAATAAATTGTAAATTGTTGATACACTTATTAAATTGTTTTGTTTACTTCTCTCTTATTATTATACACATTACCTACACAAAAGTGGGGACCCCGACTTTGTAATGTAATAGTTAATGGTTACATAAACTTGCGTATAGCGGTCACCGCCCCCCCCCCCCCAGCTTTAAAATTAATTATTAAGACGGGTGGGAATGGGGGCTAGTGGCAACACTGCGGGCATAACCTGTTCAACGAGGTTACGAAAGTGACTAAAATACGGATCAGTGCCTCTTGCGAAACTGCCCCAATAAATTGTAAATTGTTGATACACTTATTAAATAGTTTTGTTTACTTCTGTCTTATTATTCTACTCATTGCCCACTGCGAACTGCTGACCCCGACGAGAGTGATGTAATAGTTAAGTGAATATAAACTTGCGTCTAGCTGTCACCATGGGATCCCCTACTTTAAAATTGATTAGTGAGTCAGGAGCGAGTGCGGGCACTAGGCAACAATACGTGCATAACCTTTTCATCTAGGTTAGAATAGTGACAAATGAATGAGTCAGTGTCTCTGGCGAAACTGCCCTACAAAACATTGTAAATTGTTGATACACTTATTAAATTGTTTTGTTTACTTCTCTCTTATTATTCTACACATTACCCACACCAAAGTGGGGACCCCGACGTGAGTGATGTAATACTTATGTTCATTCGTCATTTGAATTTGAATTTCCCGCGCTCGCTGAGTTCACAAACCCACCACGCACATGGAGATCACCAAGGCTGTGGCCTACAGCGGAAACTACGTTGCAGGTCAAGAAGGCATCGGCTAGTTACAAAGCACAACAGTCTGTTGGTCTTTGACGCTCTCAGAGGTCGTTTCTACCAGGGGGGTGCCATTCGGCAGGTGCGCAGATCAAAAATTTTTGCGACTTTGGCGCATGACGTCACTGGGCTGAACTCAGCTTTGTTTACATCGTGAGCATCGTTGTGTTTTTAGTTAATTGTTTTATTTTCCATTGTTATAAGTGATTTTTTTTTTTCAAAATGAGTGAGTGTGCTATGGCAACATGTTCCAACAACTCTAGGAGAACAGGCAAGTCTGTATCTTATCACCGGTTCCCGAAAAACGATGAAATTAAGAAACAGTGGATAGTTCTGTGTAGACGAGGAGATTTGAAATTTAATCCTACTTTTGCTCGGGTTTGTTCAGAACATTTCAGTGATAGTGATTACCAAAGGAATTTACAAGTAGAATTGTTAGGCTATGTTCCTAATAGATTGATATTAAAA
Source organism: Riptortus pedestris (assembly GCA_019009955.1). Classification (NCBI taxonomy): domain Eukaryota; kingdom Metazoa; phylum Arthropoda; class Insecta; order Hemiptera; family Alydidae; genus Riptortus; species Riptortus pedestris. The sequence goes on from CM032229.1 coordinate 67,259,641, forward strand.
GAAGAAGCTGTGCCGCATCTTAATTTACCAGTATCGTCCGTAAGTAAACAAACACCTACTAGCTCTACTTCTGACTCAAAATGTGAAACATCTAGAGACTGTAGGAGTAAAAAACGTGAAATAACTCAACGTGCCCTGCGTCACATTAATGAGATTTCTCCCAATAAGCTGAAAAGTGATTTTTCATGTAATACAGAAGAAGTTGATTGTGATGGATGTATTCTCTTAAAGGAAAAAATTGCTGAATATGAATCCCAATTAAAGTCCTTGCTGATCCAAGTAAAAAATTTAGAAAGCAATAACTTTAATTTAAAAAAAAGAGTTACTAAATTGCTAACAGTTATTTACCAGATAAAAATGCAAAAAGAAGAAAAAATGCAGTGAAAAAAGAAATGGAAAGGATTTGTTATCCAATATTATCCAAAGCTCAAATTCAGAGCATACACTCAAAAAATATCAGCAGCAACTGTTTTGGACAAGACAGACTTCATGCGAATGGGAGCTTTTAAAATGGTAAGATTTAAAATGTAAGAAAAGAATAATTTTCTTGTAGTGTTTCCTATAGACACTATAGGAGTATATTTCCATGCTCCATCATTAATGATATAACATGTTTCCTTCGCAGTTATTTATTCTATGGGACAGTGCGGTTTCAATGCATACACTCAAAAAATATCAGCAGCAACTGTTTTGGACAAGACAGACTTCATGCGAATGGGAGCTTTTAAAAAGGTAAGATTTAAAATATTAGAAACAGAATAATTTTCTTGTAGTGTTTTCTATAGAGCACTATAGGAGTTTATTTCCCATGGTCTATCATTAATGATATTACATGTTTCCTCCACAGTTAGTTATTCTATGGGACAGTGCGGTTTCAATGCATATGCTCCAACATCAGTGCCATTCTCTTCACAAGGATGCTACTGGAACCAAGGATTCCAGTGACTAAATATAAGCATCTTTTTATTACAAGGAGGACTACTTGCCAATGATAACCTTTAAAAATCTTGTACCTATATTGACTAGCTGATGTTTAAAATAATTTAGTCATTTTTATTCATTTTTAACTGGGTATCATTGTTTATTGCTTGGTTAATCTCAATTTTATTAACTTTTATTTGTTTGTATAATAGAAGTCATTACTGTTTTCATGTTTTGGAGATTTCATCTTATTATAGTAAAGTTTTACTTTTTGTTGTGCTAATTACCTAGAAAAATTACGATTTTTAAATGTAACCCAACATATATAAATTTTAAGGAACTATTATGTATTTATTTTTAATGGAATCTAATTTGTACATGGTTTATTTGAAATAAAATATATTCAACTAAAGTAATTTGTATCATTTACAGGCATATACCATTTTAACAATTTTTTATTCGCCAAATTAATCAGAAAACTGCTTATATTGATCGTATTTCGGCTTGTCCGCCACGAATCTTTCAGCCCAGTGACGTAGAGGCTTGCTGCATTCTGATTGGCTACTCGCGAATGGCGCTACCTTATCTTATACGTACCTTGGTTTCTACGGCCAGTGGGGCTTTGCCCCCTCCGGGGTCGTTTCTCCGCTACAGTTAAGTATGTACACCGCTTCATAGATTACCGCTCAGTTGGCCTCTCCAGGAAAGGTTCTACAGCCCGCTATTTCTTATATTCTTGTATAAAAGATTTATCTTCACTATGGATCCTAAAACTAAACAATCAGACACCGCTTTCATCAGGGTTTAATAAAGGAATACATAGAAAAGGGGGATCGCTTCCCAGTGATTTAACCGCCAAAATTTTGAATATCAAGAGCTCATATGCGTTACTTGTAGCCGCCATAGGCGAGACAGCTGTCTCATCCCCTCCCCCCTTCTTTTCAAATGCCCACGTAAATTTAAATGCTTACCACCTACCTCATGTTCCTCTTCCGCATTTTAGCGGAAATTTAGCGGAGTTAAAGGCCACATACGTACCTTTAATACATGACAATCCAGATATTTCAGAAGGGTTAAAGCTAACCTATTTAAAAGGCTGTTTATCTTCAGAGGCTTTATCCTGCATAGCACTTTTTGAGAACCTCGATATCAACTACCAGCTCGCTTGAACCACTCTTTTGAAAAGATATGATAACCGTGCCGCTTTGGCTTCATCAATTCTCAAAGAAATGCTGGACTTTCAACCAATTTCACATGCCTCCCCCTCACAATTGAAAAGTTTTCTTAAAGTGTTTTCGGAACAAGCACAGCAGCTAGAAAATCTAAATGTTCCCGATCTAGCTGACTTTATCACTTTTTTTATTGCATTCAGGGGCTTAGATGCCTACGCTCAAAAGGAATTCAGGTTTCTTCAGCCTAAAGATTTCCCCGCTCTCTCCGACCTGGTGAACTATGTAAACAAAACATTTAGTGCCATAGCTAATGTATCCACACCTGAGAGGAATCGTAAAGATGTTCCCGCTCCTCGCAAGGATACTTACTCTCCCCGCTTCCGGTCTACCGCTTCGAACCCACCAAGCTCTCCACCGCCCCGCGGCAAGCGCTTTTTGAAGGCGTTCGCTACCATTACAAGATTTCGTTATTGCCGCCACGCCCATAACATCTATCAATGCCCAGAATTCCAGGGGCTGTCTGCTGCTTGCGCTACAATGCTATTAAAAAGTTGCAGTTATGCTATAACTGCTTGGGGAACCACGGAGTTCGAGACTGCAATCTTCAAGCCGCTGCCGGATATGTCACCGCTCTCATCACACCCTCATCCATGAGGGCGTTAATCTAAATGCTACCCGCTCTTCAGACAGTTTCGCTTCCCCTCCTTCAAAGCCTAGTCCGGAACTTTCCCCGTCGTTCCCGCACCACTGTTCTAGGCAAAGGCATCTTTCCACCACTCAGAAGAGGTCACCCTCTCCACCGGCGAGGCATTCCCCACCTCCCAGGCATGATCAAGAATTATCATCTAAGGCTTCCCGCAGCTCACGATCATCCCCTTCTTCAAACGATTCTCAGCAACCATCAGTCTATTATGCGGAGAGGAAGTCGCATAAGCCCCGCCACACTAAAGATCCTGAGCTTTCCCGCCATCATCACTCCCCGTACTTGTCTCCTCAATGACTCCCGCAACCCGGACCCTCAGACAGCTTTCTGGCACTACTCTTGCCTCCTCTAAAGTTATTTCCCGCATCATCTAGTCTTACTGAGAGTTACCGGGTAGACCTTCATGCTTCTTCTGCTGCACCGTTAAAGGATTCTCCGCTCCATCAACGCTTGCAATGTATTCCCGCTTCAAATGATAAATATTTTTCGCCCAATTCTAAGCCCGCTATCATTCATCCCTCTAAAGGTGGCCCTCTTGCTTTCATGACCAATTTGGGTTGATGTCTCCTGGAGTAGTGTTGTCTCCCATCTTATCCGCGCCGCATCAGTTGGGCCCCACAAGTCCAGGATAACGAGGGCAAGACCATCCGCCAGAAGAATAGACGTCGTCGCCGCACCAAGAGTAATCCTCAAAGGGAAAATCCGCCTTACAATTCAGAAGACATGCCCGCTCAAGTTACAGTGCAATGCATACCTGACTCACCGCCTGAGGAATCCATCGAAGCCGCCTCTGAATCTTTTATGAAAACGTTCTCCGCTGTCTAAAATGTGCAACTAAACAAAGATCTACAGAGGTTTTGGGTATTAGAACCTGTCACTTCCGCCGCACCCAGATATTCAAAGGAGGAGCTTCTAAAAGAAGAAATGTTCACCCGTAAAGTTTCCCGCCAAGGTTCTCTCCCTTGAAAAGTTTACCACCTTACTGGTCAGCATTGTGGCCATCCTCAATAGTCGCCCCCTCTGCCCGCTCTCTGCTGACCTCAATGATTTGGATGTGCTGACGCCTGGACATTTTCTAATTCACCGCCCTCTCCACGCTCTTCCTGCAAAGGAACGTCCTCTCGTCAAGCTGTGTCCTCTTCCTACTCAATAATACCGCTCATCGCGCCATGGGCGGGGGATGTTCAGTCGTCATTTGAATTTGAATTTCCCGCGCTCGCTGAGTTCACAAACCCGTCACGCACATGCAGATCGCCAAGACTGTGGCCTACAGCGGAAACTACGTTGCAGCTCAAGTAGGCATCGGCTAGTTACAAAGCAGAACAGTCAGTTGGTCTTTGACGCTCTCAGAGGTCGTTTCTACGGCCAGTGGGGCTTTGCCCCATCCGGGGTCGTTTCTCCGCTACAGTTAAGTATGTACACCGCTTCATAGATTACCGCTCAGTTGGCCACTCCAGGAACGGTTCTACCGCCACAGATATAGTCAATCTTTCATCTCCCGCAAAGCTGCCATCATATACGGATTACCGCAACCAGCTAGAAGACAGAATCTTATAGGGAACACAGAAAATAACAACTTCAAAAAATAAAGACTCCACTTCAAGGAAAGTATATGTTTCCCGCAGGTACCTACTTCTAATAATGCTAGCATTATCTACTCAAATTATTAAATGAGTACTCACATAATATAGGACCGATCGATCATTCTTTTGTATATATATATATATATATATATATATATATATATATATTATTGGCATGTCGCTAAATTATTTTATAAAGTTAAGCTTCCTTTTGTTTCTTTTTCAACCTCTATATCTATAAAGTGTATTATATGTTGCTTAATCAATTCAATATACTTGATTCTTTGGATAACTCAAATAGTGACTTGTATCATTCACCCTCATCTTTCCAAAAATAGTAAATATTTCAGTCTAATGCTCTCTTATTCTTGCCTTTAAAAAAGTGTGGAGGGGCGATGCGAGACGTAAAGAAGAAGTCAAGGCCAATTTAACTATATCACATATATTAAAACAGTAAAATAAAATATGAAAAAGTTATTAACAAATAGGTCCATTCACGGCCGCACTTCAGACTTCGGTATTTCCCAGTTTATAAACACCCACTAACCAAAACACGGTTCACAACGCGAATGCCGATAGAAGACTCTCTAAGTCTAACCTCACTAAGTTATAGGGGCTTCTCTATAGCAACGTATAGCAGCGAGATACTCGCGAACATATAAAATTAAGACTAACTGTCAAGGTTATTCATTCGCGAGTACCTCGCCGCTACATCACCTCCCCTCAATGACTGCGTCGAGGAAGCGAACAGGAGGCTTTACCAAACCCCCTCGCTGGGTCACCTGGAATGGTGGAGGCTGGTCATCTTCCTTGGCGGTGTCATTGGAAGGTCTAGCTAGTGGGCTAGCGGTGGTGTTGCTGCTGAGGGTAGAGACTGGCTGGAACTGGAATCCTCTTCCTGGAGCAGGAAAGCTGGTTTCAGCCTGTCAATCGTCACGGTCCTGGGTCCTGAAGGCAACTGGATGTCATAGGTTCTGGAGCATCTCTTTAAAACCTTGTAAGGCCCAGTATAAGGCGGGGTGAGTGGGCGTTGTACTGTATTATCCCTCAGGAAAACATGAGAGGATGTCTGTAGGTCGTTGTGGACAAACGTTTTTGCAGTGGATTTGCGATGAGGTGCTGGTCTCAGTAGCTCCAACTGCTCTCGAAGTCGCTGGACAAACTCTTCGGTGATGGCAGTGCAGAAGCCCAGGTAGCTGCTGAGATGTCCTCAATTGCTTGTGCTTCTGGCCATCTGCTGAACCTGTCTATCATTGTAAGGCAGTACCGCATACCAGCTGAGCTGGGCAGTGTGCCAATGATGTCCAAGTGAAGATGCTCAAATCTGCCTGAATGTGGTAAAGTACCAGGTGGTGCGACTGTGTGACGGTGCACCTTCGCTTTCTGGCAGGCAATGCAGGCTCTTGACCACTTGGTGATGTCCACATTCTGGTTCGGCCAGAAATACCGCTGCACGATGAGTCTGCGTGATCCGCGGGTACCGGGGTGGCTGAGATTATGAAGAGATTTAAATATGGCGAAACGCATACTTTCGGGCACGTACGGCCGGACGGATGTTGTGGACGTCTCGCAGAGGAGGCTACGTGAGATATGCGGGAACTGCATCCACTTGAGCTGGAGACGAGGGTTCTTCAGCAAGTCAGGTATTGTGTCGTCACCGCTCTGTGCTTCCGCTAGGGCTTCCATCCCATCAGTGCTGCTGATTTCCTCCACTCTTGAAAACGCGTCAGCCACGTCATTCTCCGCTCCTGCAACATACTGGATATCAGTGGTAAATTGGCTAATAAAACTTACCCACCGAATCCGCATGGGGGTGGAGGTCTCCGGCTTCTGCTGAAATGCGTAAAGAAGTGGTTTGTGGTCAGTCCAAATGGTAAAATGTCGACCTTCCACTTGAGAACGAAAGTGTCGCACGGCTTGATGAATGGCCAGTAACTCGCGGTCATAAGTTGAATAGTTCCGCTGTGTCCGAGTCAATGTCCTTGAGAAAAATCCTAGAGGTCGCCAGTTTCCATTTTCCTTCTGCTGTAGAGCTGCTCCTATAGATGTGCCAGAAGCATCACATACGAGAACTAGCTCCGCTCCTGGAATCGGGTGAGCTATGAGAGCTGCGTTCCTGAGGGCTTCCTTGCAATCTTCAAATGCCTTGATGGAATCCTCGGTCCAAGAGATGGGGGATTTGTCATTTTTCTTGGCTCCCGTCAAAAAGGTATTCAAGGGTGCTTGAATAGCAGCAACGTGGGGAAGGCAACGTCGATAAAAGTTTATCATCCCCAGGAATCGTCGCAGGTCCTTGACAGTAGTAGGCCGAGGGTAAGTGGCGATGGCTTCGACCTTCTCCGGAAGTGCAGTGATGCCTTGAGGAGTGACCTTGTGGCCCAAAAACTCTATCTCCGTCGCTGCGAATACACATTTGGAGAGATTAATCGTTAGACCGTGTTCCTGGGGGCGTCGAAAAACTTCGTCCAGATGTCTCTTCTGCTCTTCCTCGTCGACTGATCCGATGCAGATGTCGTCAACGAAGGGAAAGGCGAAGTCGAGACCACGGAGAACGGAATCTAGAAATCTCTGGAAGATCTGAGCCGCATTTCGTAGGCCGAAACACATCCTTACGTACTCGTAGAGGCCGAATGGGGTGATAACAGCCGTCTTCTGTATGTCTTCCTCCACTATAGGGATTTGGAAATAGGCCTTTCTGAGATCTAATTTGCTGAAGATCCGCTTCCCATGGAGGTTGACATTGAAATCAGCAATGTTCGGTACGGAATAACGATCGGGAATTGTTTTGGCATTCAGTTGCCTATAATCGCCGGAAGGTCGGATTTCGCCATTCTTTTTAGGAACGATATGTAGCGCACTTGACCAAGGGCTACTTGACGGACGTATAATGCCTTCCTCCATCATCTGTTCGAATTCGCGTTTCGCGGCCGCGTACCTTTCCGGAGGTAACCTTCGCGATTTCGCGGTGACCGGCGCGCCTCGGCCGACATTTTGATGTGATGAACGACGGGATGAGTCGGCTTCTTAGTAAACATGGTCGGTGACGTGAGGCTAGGGTACTTCTGGAGAAGTTCGGTGTACCATTGGCCTTCCGGGACAGAATATATTGTCGGTGCTGGAACGTTAGCCGGCTTCCCTTTTGTCGTCAACCCTGTGATCCTGTCGACCAGTTGCCAGCCAGCTAGGTCCACCATCAGCTCGAAATGGTAGAGCAAGTCCGCTCCAATTATGGGTTGCCCTACCTAGCGGGTCTCCAGGGCTGTGATTCGCTCGGTGAGTTTCTCCAGGGCGTCCAGTAGCCGATTTTCTCTGTGAGAGGGACTGGAAGGTTCAATGCTGCCACCTCGCAGGCTCTAGGGTCACCAACCTCAGCAATGCGGTCGGCTATGTTACTGAGCTTTGCTAAATCTTGCTGCTCAGTAGCGGCAAGTGCTATCTGCATGGCGTTGGGCAATCCCTTCAGCCAAATTGATTTAAGCAGCTCGTCCGTTACCACGGTACCTCCGAGTTGCTGGAGGTCGCGCAAAAAGTGAGATGGTCGGCGGTCTCCTAGTCGTTGATCTTCGAGGAGTTTTCTAATCCGGACATTCTCGGACTCCCCGAAGCTATTCATGATTCTTGTCTTGAGGGTCCCATATGGATTTTCATCAGGGAGGTTACGGACGAGGTCAATAACATCACGTATAACCTCCCTATCCAGTTGTGAAACCACAAAGTGAAATTTTTTTAAAGAGTTACGGACATTGTGTAACTCTAAAACAGTCTCGCTTTGAAGAAAAAATATCTCTGGGTCAGCTTTAAAAAAAATTGGCATCTGAAACTTAATAGTGGCCACTGGAGTGCATATTTAAAATGGCGTACTCACGTGTAAAGTAGAAAATCACGTCGGGCTTCACCAATGTGGAGGGGCGATGCGAGACGTAAAGAAGAAGTCAAGGCCAATTTAACTATATCACATATATTAAAACAGTAAAATAAAATATGAAAGTTATTAACAAATAGGTCCATTCACGGCCGCACATCAGACTCCGGTATTTCCCAGTTTATAAACACCCACTAACCAAAACACGGTTCACAACGCGAATACCGCTAGAAGACTCTCTAAGTCTAACCTCACTAAGTTATAGGGGCTTCTCTATAGCAACGTATAGCAGCGAGATACTCGCGAATATATAAAATTAAGACTAATTGTCAAGGTTATTCATTCGCGAGTACCTCGCCGCTACAAAAGCTTCCCGCGTTTACATTTTGGTGCCGAAACTAGGGACTAAAAAGCTTCCCCGCCCCGACATTGTGCCGAAATAGCTCTACTATTATTACCGTAAAAGCTAACCGCACGCCCTAACAAGTTAAAAGTTACATAAAGTTGCGTATAGCTGTTACAGGGGCCCCCCTGCTTAAAAATTAATTATTGAGACGGGAAGGAGTTCGGGTTAGTGGCAACACTGTGTGCATAACCTGTTCAATGAGTTTAGAATAGTGACAAAAGAAGGGGCCGTTACCTCCTACGAAACTGCCCCAAACATTGTAAATTGTTGATACACTTATTAAATTGTTTTGTTTACTTTTCTCTTATTATTCTACACATTACCGACACCAAAGTGGGGACCATGACGTGAGTCGGAAGTTGTATGGCTTCCTCAATAGAGCCTCTTGCCAAACGCCAGGGTTTGGTATACCATATTTGGTATGGCGATGAGGTGGAAGTCCTGTGGCCCAACCTGATGTATTCTTGGATGAATGCGTGGTAATTTTGCGAGAGGTCATGGTCTTTGCGAAGTTTATATTCAGGGGAGCAGTTTTCATCCCCATGTTCCTGTTGTGTTCCATATGGGCGGGTGCAGCCTTAAATGGATGTCGCGCGATATGACGCTTTTCGGGAGTGCGGTCATGAGTGCGGTCGAAGAGCTCTTTGCATGCTTCCTCACCTGGATTGTTCCGCTTAACTGGGGCAGGTTTCTGAACTTCCCGAAAGCGCTGCCGTTGTTCCACAGTGTCAGCGGGAGACGTGGTGAAGAAAGATGAGGATTCAGTAGACTTGTTGTGTTGTGACCTACCCATGACTGTCAAACCAAATATAGTTGGGATGTGGAAGAACCCAGGCACTTCGGAGGCGTAGGGAGCTCCGGTGACCACTAAGGGATAGAGATCAGCACCTATGAGTAGGTCAATGGCTCCGGACTGTCCAAATGTGGGGTCAGCCAGTTGGAGATTTGTAAACGATTTGCAGACATTAGGGTCAAGGTCTTGGTTAGGAAGGCGGGGAGCTATCGAGTCGATTATGATGGCATCAGTCGTGACGACTCTGTCAATATCGAGCGGCTTCAGTTCGATGGGCACGATTCCCATTGGTCTTGCCGTTGTGGTGTTGCCTAAGCCGGCGATGCGACGTTTGAAGTTTCGAGCAGGGAGGTCTATCTTATAGGCGAGTGCCTTGGAGATGAATGTGTGCTGGCTCCCGCAATCAAGAAGCGCTCGTACCTTGTACAGACGATCGTTGGATCCCTTTATCATCAGCTGTACCGTCCCCAGGAGAACCGCATTTGTTCCTTCATGTGTGTGCTGGGTTGTTGAGCCGTAAGCGGTGAATGTGACTCCACTACCTCCAGGTGTATCCTGCTCCCTTTTCGAAGGTTGTCTCGGAGAAGATGCGCGGATGGGTGTGTTCTCTTCATTATGAATTAGGGTGTGGTGCCTTTTGTTGCAACGCCGACAGTTGTACTTTGAGGGGCATTTCGCTGTTAGATGATCTTCCCTCAAGCAATTCTTGCAGCACTTCGATCCCTCAGTGAATGCGATGCGTTCCCGGCTGGGAATATTAATAAATTCAGGGCACCTTATGAGATAATGTTTTCCCTTGCAGAATGGGCATTTAGGTAGGATGGGATTGGAGTAGGTGCTCTGAGCGTGCGGACGTTGAAACCGGGCAGTCGATGCTCCTGTTCGAGCTTCTGTTGGCTGGTTGGTCGCCTCTGAGAGAAGCGATTGGGTGGAGTCTCACGGGATCTGGTGTTGTAGGGACTCTGGCGTCGTGGTTTCGCAGGAGCTTCGGATTGAAAACAAAATTGGTTTGAAAACTTGATGGCCCCTAGACGCTGTCTGACGAACTCTATTACATCGTCGGCTGTCGGTGACCTCGTGCTGTCCTTGAGGCTTAACTCAAAACCTCTTCGCGTTTCCGGGTCCAAGTCTCGAAGCGCAAGAATCGCCAATGCGAATTCTCCCTTGTCTTCAAGATCGAGAGAACGAAAGCCGTCAAGGCTGTCACAGATATTAGCAAGATAAGCTTCATATCTCTTTGTTGGTGTCGGGAGAGATCTGGTGTTGGACTCCAGCATTCTTTGGATGTACAATGAGCCAAGCACGCGAGGGTTGTCGTATTGTTTTACGAGCTTTTCCCAAGCAAGGATGTATGATCGGTCGTCCACCTGAAATCTTGATACCAAAGCAGCTGCCTCACCCTTCAATGCACTGAGGAGATAGTGGAACTTCTCAACATTTGTGATGGATGGTTCGTCATGGACCAAGGACTTGAAGGTGTCTTTGAAGTGGTTCCATTTTGTCAAGTCGCCGTGGAATTTGGGAATTTCAATGATAGGGAGGTGCGTCCTGGGGGTTGACACCTGTGTTGTGTTTAAGAATTGTTGTCGATTCGTGGAATCGAATCCGATTTGATGCTGGGCTGCATCAATGGTTTCTTGTTTGAAACGCTCTTGGATGCGCGTGTGAGTGGTTTCAGCATCTATCATGACGCGTCTGGTGGCGTCGTACAGTGTCGACCATACGTCAGAGAAGTTGATTTCTCTACCATCTAACAATAGCAATTCATCTCTTTCATTCCATACTTCTCGGAACTCCGTCCATTCGGTTTGGGCAGTTTTGAAAACAGATTTGAAGTGTCGAATCGCATTGTCATCTTCGAGGCTGAATTTGGAGGCTTCAGTGACGCTGTTGATATCACGATTCAGCCTTTTTAATCGCCGTTCTAGGCGAGCGATGGAATGAGCATAGTCTGGAATTGACTCGGGCATTTTGATCAAAGATCAAAGAAAGATGTTTTGATTATAATCAATAATGAGTTTCAAGCCAGTCGAGCGACAGCTGGAAACAAGGGAATACAAGGCATTCCTCCCATCTTCCCCATTTCTCCTTTCTTTAAAAGGAGTATAACAAAACTTAATAAACAATTATAGAACGGAAATTCCCCGCAGGCTACTTTTTAAAAATAGGATTTCTCAATTTTTATTTTTATTATGGCAAAAACATGGAAAGGAATGTCGTTGAAAAAAAAATTGTTCCTTGCTACGAATAAAGATAATATATACTAACTTCATGTCGAATTTCAAACTAATATCTTAAAAAATAAGATCACAGTGACGAGAGAAACAAGAATTTCCATTAAAAATTTTATGTAAAAAATGGACAAAAAACAATTAATTGCAAAAACAGATTTTATTTTCTTGATAAATTTTTAGCATAGGCAGATGGAACGATAAATTCTGAACTTTAGAGAATTTTTCCCGTAAAAATTGGACAACTTTGAGATATAGCGGCAACGTCGCACGGAGGGAGGAGGACAGAGCTATCTAGCGAGGCATATGCAAGAGGGAGACAGAGCACCCCATTGAAAATACATACTGCCATCTCGAAGTGAAACGTTCTATAGGCAACAATGCGTGCATAACCTGTTCAACGAGGTTTCAACAGTGATAAACTTCTCTCTTATTATTCTACACATTACCCACTCCAAAGTGGGGACCCCGACGTTTGTGATGTAATAGTTAACAGTTACATAAACTTGCAAATAGCGGGAACCGGGGCCCCCCCTGCTTTAAAATAAATTATTGAGGCGGGAGGGAGTGCGGGCTACTGGCAACACTGCGTGAATAACCTGTTCAAAGAGTTTCGTAGAGGGACAAAAGAACGAGTCAGTCCCTCGTGCGAAACTGCCCCAAAACATTGTAAATTGTTGATACACTTATTAAATTGTTTGTTTTACTTCTCTCTTATAATTCTACACATTACCCACACCAAAGTGGGGACCACGACGTGTGTGATGTAATAGTTAACAGTTACATAAGCTTGCGTATAGCGGTCACCGCCCCCCCCCCGTTAAAATTAATTATTGAGACGGGAGGGAGTGCGGGCTAGTTGTAACGCTTCGTGCATAACCTGTTCAACGAGTTTAGAAGAGTGACAAAAGAACGGGTCCGTCCCTCGTGCAGAACTGCTCCAAAACATTGTAAATTGTTGATACACTTATTTACTTGGTTTGTTTACTTCCCTCTTATTATCTACACACTACCCACACCAAAGTGGGGACCCCGACGTGTGTGATTTATTAGTTAACAGTTACATAAATTTGCGTATAGCGGTCACCGCCCTCCCCCCCCCCTGCTTTAAAATTAATTATTGAGAAGGGAGGGAGTGCGGGCTAGGGGCAACACTGCGTGCATAAACTGATCAACGAGTTTAGAAGAG